>JARVZY010006700.1:0-25620 GCA_030686995.1 Artemisia argyi | reverse complement strand
CCTGCTAGTATATATGATCTTGGCAAAAAATTTGAAAACTGGATTCCCACAAATAATCACATCATCATTCTGTTGTTAAAAGAATTACTGTAAACAAGGGGAAAAAAAATACTGGAAATTTTTTATCATTGATTTGTTAGGGTTTGTGCACTAATTATAGGAATAGATAGTAGACCATGATACTTTGATAAAAAAGAGATCTACTTGATAAATATACCAACCACGTAACATGCACCTACAACAATGATTACAATACAACTGAACACGAGGGATGTGGTAGTTGCAGGACTTGATCCAACAACACCTAGTGCGTGTTGTACGTATAACTAGTTTGAACACTAGATGGTTCGATCGGCTGAAAAGAATAAATCTTTGCTCTGTCCCTTGCTCAGTCATGCACTCATGCATACTAGTGCTAAATAGTTTTATCTTTTGTGACAGGGTCCTGAAATAAGAACCGGGTTCTTAAAGGATGGACAGCCAATACAACTACAAGAGGGACAAGAGATCACTATTACCACTGATTACACACCATCAAAGGTGACCAAAACATGATCTCCATGAGCTACAAGAACCTTGCCCATGACTTGAAACCAAACAGTATGATTTTGTGCTCAGATGGAACCATCTCCATGACGGTCCTATCTTGTGACAAGTAGCGTGGTCTGGTCAAGTTTCATTGTGAAAACTCGTTCTGCTGTTTTAGGCGAGCGGAAGAATGTTAATCTCCATGGGGTTGTGAAAACTCGATCTGCTGTTTTCGTTGTAAAAACTCGATCTGCTGTTTTCGTTGTGACAAGGAGCGTGGTCTGGTCAAGTTTCATTGTGAAAACTCGATCTGCTGTTTTCGTTGTGAAAACTCGATCTGTTGTTGATCTCCCAACTCTGACTCAGAAAGACATATTTTGCTACTCATGACAAAGGTTTGTTTTCTGTTTCATTATGCGTTTTGCCATTAAATAGCAAGTACTTTCACTTTTGTGCCATATTAGTTATTATGCTCTTTTTTAGTGCACATCCTCTTTGAAATACGTCTTTGTCTTATTTTTAGTAATTGAGCGGTAAATAGATGATAGGGTGACAACATTAAGTTGTTGAGTACAATGACTAAAGTGATATGATTTTACAAGTGCGGCTGCTCATCGGGTTAATGGATGACTAAATATAAACACAAATTCATGACCTATAAAAAAGCACAGTAATGACTAATAAGGCTAAAAAAGAAAAATACTTTTATATATCATTAATTATTGCTTAAGTTAAGTTATTGATGGTTAGTTTGTATATCTTAATAAAAGTACAGGTTAAAAATCAATAAGGGGTGGCCAATTTTGATGATATAGTGGCAGAAGCACATGCCTTTATGGTCGCTCGTGGTGATTTAGGAATGGAAATCCCCATTGAGAAGATGTTTCTTAGACAGAAACTTATGATCCACAAATGCAACATCCAAGGGAAGCCAGTGGTGACAGCAACACAAATGCTAGAGTCAATGGATCAAGTGTCCCCGTCCTACAAGAGCCGAAGCAACCGATGTTGCAAATGCAGTTATAGACGGAACTGACTATGTCCAAACAATGGCCAGGATCTGTATCGAAGCTGAAGATTCACTTGATTACAAGAAGGTGTTCAAGAGGGCTATGGAGACTGCACCGATGCCTATGTGCCCATTGGAGAGTTTAGCTTTACTATTCATCTTGAACTCATCACCTGCTGGTCAGTGAGGTTCCTCCCCGTCACTTGCTTCTGGTGTAAATCTTTTTTGTACATCTTCTCTGTCAATTCAAATTGTACTATGTTTTTGCTCATATGTTGTTGACATCTTCCAATTCAAATACTAATGTTCATGTGTGCTCTAAAGTTTGGCCCTGTTTATAGTATCGTTGCAACTTGGTCATTTTTAATATTTTCTTAGTTTGTAAATTTGTGTTCAGCATATATAGTTGGTACATGAGTTACATGTGAACATAATTGATTTGGATCGTTGCCAGTTAATGTTCTTTTTCTGCATTTTATGTTCCAATTTTCAAGTAGCTATAGGGCTGCACCTATAGTTTTTAGTTATTGTTCATCTTGTAATTGGGTCGTTGTTGCTAAAGGTTCTGTTGCAATTTGGCTATCCATGATTTTTGTACTACTTTATCAGCTTTGTTATACTTAAAATTACTAGTGAGTTTTTATTCCATGTGGTAAGATTAAAAAGCCGAGCCACTTGTTCCTGGTGTGCCGCTTGCCTCTAATTAATGTCGCGTACGCTTGCCAAGTGTACTAGAGCTCTTGGACTTGGAACAATGTTGTTGTGGTTTGCTTGTAACAATAATACAACATCATCATCATATCAATCCAATATATAGTGATGCAATGTTGTTGTTGGTTCAAAAGACAAAATTAAAGTATTAAACCAAAACATTTGATGGTTTCCTTCTCCATTCTCTGTTGTTATCATATCAGCAAGCAAAAACCTTTAATCTTGCTCTTTCTGCTATGAAGAGGCCTCACTTGTCGATCATATACCATCATTGTTGAATCTTTTTCAACACGGGATATATATTCGCAAAGGCAGTGTATGTCTCATCTCTGACCTTAGCACCAGCAATAACAATCTTCCCGGAAGCAAAAATGAGCAACACGATTTTCGGTTGCTTCATGCGGAAGACCACTCCAGGGAATAGTTCAGGCTCATAAACAGCACCATGAGAGATGGCAGCAGCAAGTCTTTCAAGTTTAATGTTAAATTTGACATCACATGATGCGACTATGTTATGGATCTTGAAACCCTTAAATTTTACTGGGAAACCAAGTTTCTGTATACTTCGAGCATACTTTCTTGCTGCCATTCTTGATGATTGTTCAGACTTGGCACCAACACAAACCATCTTCCCGGAAGCAAATATCAATGCTGTAGTTTTTGTGTCTCTTATCCTCATAATAACAGCAGCAAAACGGTTTGGGTTATACTCTGTGTTTCGACCCTTTGATGCGATAGCCTTCAATCCAATTTGCACTTTAGATCCACAATTGACACTATATTTTGAACAACAGGTTCACTTCCTTCACCCATGATACTTAACACTTTTTCACTTTTATAAAAATTTTCGTTTTTTCTTTTGGATCGCAAGATGATTGGCATTTGGCAGGATGAATGAATGAAGAATATGATGGTTTATATAGACCTACATGTTTATATATAGCTCCACATTGTTTATTTACATCCCTTTACAAATATGAATATCATATTAAACATCCAAAACTTTTATATATAAAAAAAAAAAAAAAAAAAAAAAAAAAAAAAAAAAAAAAAAACATGTTTTGAAATCCGGTCGGGTTTGATTTTTTCTAAATATTTTTCTAAGCTTAATATATGGATTTGTCATGATTTATATATATACACTTCTTTTTTGTATTGTTGAAAAAAAAGTTTAATTATAGAAAACCAGGTTGACCCGGTAGTCGAACCACTTGAACTGGTAACCCAGTAACCCGGTGACTCAACCAAGTCGACTAAAAACCCGGTTTTCAAAACATTGGAAAAAACAAACCCCTAACCCATTATCTAATCTAATCTATTATATTGCTAATGAAACGGCATATTAAGTTTGAGCCAGAATTTCTTAGTCGACTCGTTTTTATGCATGAAAATGTACTTTGACAGAGAGAATTGTAATAAAAAGAAACATACAAAAAGCGATACACACAAAATAGCGAATGAATAGTCATTATGGCGGATCGCTTTAGTGATTGTGCCAATGGTGTTAGGCATTATGATTACGAATAGAAATGAAAATCAGAAGTCGTCGTTCAATTGTACAAGTTTCATACATATATCCTTGATGTTTAAGTTTCTCATTTTGTTATCAAACAACTTCATTTGCAGTAACACATAAGCAGAAGTTATATCAACACAACAAAGACTTTACAACATAAAACGAGTTACGATTTCATTCAGTTTATGATCTAATTTACAAGAATAATTATCATTTTTTTTTTCTTTTTTCTTTTTTTTTTTGAAGTTCATTTTTTCACCATCACTTCCAATCAATATTCACAGGATACAAAGTATTTACATCATAATACAGATGACCCAACAAATCTCAATTTTTCTTCTATCTTGATGTCTCTCAATCTTGATTCTTAATCCAGATCAATGCTATGTTTAGGACAAATCAATTCAGTCTTCAATTCATTTATGTCCATTTCTTTAGAGCTTTAGCTTTCTTGATACATTGATCTATTTTTTGTTGTCGTCACAAATCAAGTATCACTATAAATCCGAAACAATAAGTAGTAGCATGATAAGGATTTATTAGATACGTTTTTAGGGGGTCATTTAAGCCTTAAGTCGTGATTTTATGATCAAATATTACTTCAAATCGTTTCTTTTCTCATTTTAGGTACTCGGGACGTGATTTCTGGAATATGGAGCATTGATGAGTGCTCAAACACTCATCATTTTTGGTTAAATCTGAACTGCAGAACATACAAAAACACTCAGAAATGCATCAAAATACTAAAAATATTTCAAAATTGTGTTTTATATGTTTTAGATGCAAAATGAGTAAAAACAAATGAAAAACGTACAAAGTTTGCATAATTGGCAGTTTCAGTCCCTCAACTTTCAAAAATTGGCAAAAATAGTCCCTGAGCACTTATTTGAAAAGAAAAGTCACCAAAGGTCCTTTTGAAATCATAAATTGTCATATCTAGTCCTTTGGTGAAAAATTGGAAAAGTTTTGGAAAATTACAAAATTAGTCCCTGGAGTTTCAAACTTTGGCAGGATTGGTCCCTGGTGGGAAATTTATGAAAGAAAAATCATTTTTGGTCCTTGAAAATAAAAAATTATCAAAAATGGACCTTGAGAGGAAAGTTTGAGGAAATGTCATGTTTGGTCCCTGGAGTTTGGCAATTCGGCAATTTTAGTCCTTGGATATTTTAAAAAAATGGAAAATTGCAATAATGGTCCTTGAATTATTAATACATGGCAGGAATAGTCCTTGGAATAAGTTGGGAAGATTACATTTCAGGTCCCTCAAAATTTCAGATTTACATTATTGGTCCTTGTGAAATATACTAAACCAAACCACCCTTTGTACCATTTTAAACCAAACCAAACCCAATTCCAAAGCCTGATCCACAGTCCACCCTAAGCCCAATCCCCATGGCCCAAAACCTTTCCCCCGTTTTTAATATAACCCCGGTCAAACCCCAAGTCAAACCCCCACCCCTGGTTACTATTCATCGTCCCTAATCTTCCCTTAAATCCTGTAATCCTGCTCCCCCCTCCTCCCACTGTATCACCAACTCCACCAACCTTCAATTAATTCTCACACCAACCCACACTAACCCCCCCCCCCCCTCCATTTATTACCCTTACCAAACCCAAACCTGCCCAATTGCCAAATTGGCATTTTCCCGCCAAAACTGAATTCAATGGTTGGGATCATAAGAAAGCCATCCTAGGGCTGTAATGAAGTGGGGAAAGTCAAAAGAAAGTCTCCAGGGTCTATAAGAATCAAGGAAAAAGAAAACAGACAAGTATTAGAGTAGTATTAGTTTTTAGCTTAGTTTAGCTTATGTCACTTTTATTGTAGTTTCATCTTTAGTTGTAATTTTTATTTTTACATCAGTTGTAATCAATTCCATTAAGTGAAATCTTAAGGGTTCTTAATATTTATTTCAAAGTTTTAGCTTCTAAATTCAAAGCTGCAATTTAAAGTAGGAATGTTAATTTCTTGTAAAAGTTCTAACAACTGTTGTGTAAGGCTTGTTTAAGCTTTGTTAAGCTTATTTGAGAATATTTCAAAGTTTTCAAGGCTTTTTAAGCCATCCTGTTTCAAAATCTGGAAAACCACAAAAAAAATTAGTAAATAAATAAAAATAAAAAAATCAAAAAGATAGAAGAAGAGAGAAGAAGAAGGAATGAAGCATGTTCTGGTTTAGTACCTCTTGGGAGGTTTTAGGAATGGTACATGACCTTTGATTCTCAGTTCAGAGTTTGGAAAGCTTGTGTAAGCTAATTCTCAATTTTTCTACATAGGACTGTAGCTATGCTCATATCCTGCTTATTTGTTGCTTTTAAGGTTATTTAGTGTAAGATGTGTTAGTTATTGCTTATTTTGATAAAGCTTGTTCATTAACTCTCTTGGATACTCAGTTTAGGGATTCCACTGTCTAAAATGCTATTTAGTGATTTATGGTGAATGATGATATTGTGAGTGATTTTGTGCTTTAATAATCTTATTTCATCATAATATATCATCCTGAATCAATACTTAGTCCTAAATTAGTCTAATGTTTTGAAAATCACATTTACATCATATTAAAGGACTGTTTGGTTTAGTGTGAAGCAATGTGTTCTAGTTTGTATTTGTTGTTGTTTTCAGTTCTAACATGCTATGCTAGGTCATATTAGGTCACTTAAACCATAAAACCAATGGTCTTTTAGCAATAAAGTCAAAATCTCACTTGATCACATCTTGTGTTAACTGTTGTGTTTTTGGAATCCATGATCATTCTTTTGGTTATAAAACTAGTCTAGGTTGCTTATATTAGTCTTCTTACAGGTTAATATAACTTATGTAGTAATTAGGATCCATCCAAAGTTCAAGAAAGTCAGCTTTTGCATGTTATTAAGAAAGTCAAAAATTTCACCTTTCAGGAAAAACCAAAACTTGTGGGATTTTTGTGGAATTTTGTAGTTGGTTTCAAGCCTTGTGCTTTTCATTCATCATAGTTTACCAGCTCATCTTGGAAGTTCCATTGTTGTTTTATTTTTACCATTTTTCTGTGGGGCCCACCATCACCCCAAAGTAACCTGCAGGGGAGGTGCATCCCCTACTGCAACAGACAACCATGCCACCACCACCACTTTGGTGGTGTTCTCTGGCCACCCTTGTGGGTCCCATTGGCCAAACTTTGGTTCTTTGAACCCCCCTCCTGGTAGCCTTTTATTTTTGACCATAAGTTTGACCTCAAACTTTCTGGGACCCACCTGAATCAACTCCTCAACATTGTCCCATTTTCAGTATTCAACTAAGAGTTTCAATGTGCTTATTGTTGCTTAATTGTTTATCCAGTGGACGCCATGTGCTTATTTTGGCTTATACATGTCCCATAAACTCATTGGAACCAGAATTCACCCTTGTGGGTCCCACTTAAGCTCATTTGAGCTTGTTTGCTTACTTGGTCAACATAAGTCAACTGTCTAGGCTTTTTAGCTTATTCTGGCTTATTTTTTATTTCCAAAAAATTTGTTTTTACAAAAGTTTCTTGTTTTTAGGTGTAAAATAGATGTCTAAAACAAAAATCAAGAAAAATCAATTTAATAATAAGTGATAGTTTCTATTTAATGTAATTTAAACTTTAATTTTCATTTTTAGATTTTTATTAAGTACTTGGCATTTTTATAATTTTATTAATTACCTTTTATATTAAATTAATTTTAGTAAATTTCTCATATTTTTATTTTGTCATTTAGTAGTTATTAGATTTAATATTAGTTTTATTAATAATTAACTAATAATTAAGTTTTAAATAGCATAATTAGTTTTTATTAAGTAAGACCTATTTTTTATATTTTTCCTAGCTCTTATATGGTATAAAATATTTTTAGAAATTTTCTTGTAATTTTTATTGTTCATTTTCTATTTTTTATAATTTAAATAGTTTAATTAGTAATTAATTACGTAATATTTAATATAATAATTAGTAAAATAGTGTAAAAATAGATAAAACAAACTTTTTATAATTTTTTAGGATTCCTATGATGGTTAATTAGATTTGTAAAATTTTTCTTAATTTTCTAAGTTAGTTTGTTATTTTTAATAATCTGAATTAATTAAAATAGTTAAGTAATTAATAATTAGTAATTAATTAATAATAAATAATTAATTAGTGTAAAAAATTATTTTCTTTTTCTAAAAATTTTCTTTTACCCTTAGGTTTGTAAAAAAGTCATTTTCACCCCCTGTGGGTTTTCAGATTTCAGTTTTCATGTTTTATTTTGTACGTTTACGTTATTTAAAATGTAAACGTACGCGTTTTAGGTTTTAAACGTTTATGATTTTTCCAACTTTCCAGTCTTGTTTATATAGCTTACTTAAGCTATTTCATTGTATAAATCAGTAGTTTAATCAATCTCAAACCCCTTTCTGTCCAAATTCACCCGATCTCAAACCCGTTTGATAACCATCACACCTCGTCGGGGCATAACGACCCGGGGAAACACTATATTCTACGGAGCATTGGTCTAGGGAGTTTGACCTTGTTGACCATATCCTTGGTCAATTTAGGTTGACTGTTTAGTACCAATCAAGCATTTTGGAGTTTTTTAGACGTTTTTATGCTCAAGAATGAAGAAAACAAGAACGTCAAGAAAAGTCAGGTTTTTACACCTAACGGCATCACGCCTTGGATGCTGACGCCGTCACCTTATGACTAAAGAAGGTGGAATTTTTACACGTGACGCCCCAAAAAGAAATTGGAAGTTTACACCTGACGGCGTCAGGTGTATTGTTGGTGAGGCCGTCTCGCTTTGCAACTACACGAGACGGTCCAGAAGACTTTGAGAGTGACAGCGTCAGGGTTGAACCTGACGACGTCAGAGGTTAAAGAGTGACGACGTCAGAATGATGACTTACACAAGAAGATACTGTAAAACCTCGCAAAAATCCATATAATTAAATACGTTTAATTATATATTAATCTTCGTCATTATTGTAATCACCATTTTTACGGGGAAATTTAAAATTTTCTTTGTATATTAAAATGGTCACGATTACGATATTGCAAAATTCGTCAAACGACAAAACAAGTTCACGACACAATTAATAAAATAAATATTTCATTTAATCCTAACTTAATACTAATTTCAAAACTAATTAAACTTAAATATAACACTAAATGGGCCAAAGATTTTTCCAGCCCATTCCTCCACTTCTCGTCACTGTACATCAGCCCACCAACAAGAACCAATTTCCTTTTTAGTTCAGAATTCCAGTCGAGCATTTCACCTCCAAAACGCCCTTGTATTTTTCAATTCCTAAACACAACATGTCCATATTTTTGTACCTCCTAATAGTCTACCCACCAAAGAATTAGTACGCCAAATTTTAGCTTCTAAGATGAACGTTTGATACGTTTAATAGAGGCAAAGTGTTTGGCCAAAATTCAACCCAATCGATATATAATAAATTCAAAACTCAACCGTTTTAATCCCGGTTTGTTTCTAAATGATCCTAATAATATTTCAAGCATGTTTTCATGTTTAATTATGAGTTTCATCAGCTAGAACCAAGCCTCACACGAATTTTCCAAATCTTGTACATATATATATACATGTCGACATATATAAGTTTATACAAGCAAAGTGCAACTTTTCTACCTTCTTCTTTCTTTCCTCAAAGTCTTGTAATGTCAGTGATATTTTTCTCAAAGTCTTCTATTCACTGACAAGTATAGTGATTCATGTTTCCTTGAAACATTCGAACCATACGCATACTAAACTTTCACTATATGTACTTCCTCTTTCATTCTCTTATTTCTTTCATTCGAAACACTTATAATAACTCCTTATTACTCTCAAAACCATCTCTGAAAGACCAGGAATAATTCATTCGCAAGTTTGGAAGCAAACAAGTAAAATCGAGTTATATAAATATATATAAATCGTTACTTGGGTTTTTAAACGAACATGTAAATTCTTGTGTTTTCATCCATTTCACTCGACTCTCTACCACCCTAGAGGTGTTGTAAGTCCTCACGCTCTCTTTTCAATTCGCTTCCCACGTTAAATTTATGTCATGCATCCTATTTATTTTGTTTCGATCATATATAGTTCATATATAAATATTACGTACGTACATAATTTTAGCAACACAAACGTGACTAGCCTCTATCTTGGAAGACCTAGGAGTCACGTAGCACACTTGTTTCACGTTTATTTTTATGTTACATGCATCATACGAACTCATTTTGAAACATATATCAAATATATAAAAATGTTACAAAACATTAGAAATAATTCTAAGTCTTTTAATAATAAAAATACGTCTCAAGTCACTTATAAAACCGTCTTTTATCTCACAATTTAGTGTAACAAGCATGTCATATTTTTACACCATCTAATAGACACCATGGCTAGGTACAACTTTCGTATAAATAACATGTAAAAATAACCACGTCTTGACACTCTAAATCGACCAAAGTAAATTGCCAAACTCGTATATACCAAAAACACTTAGAAATTTTCTAAGTCTTTTACTCAGAAAACTGGTCCAGATTGCGACCAAAACGACCCTTTAAAACTCAATCCGACTTAATAACCACCCAATATTTTTACACAACCTATTTCTCCTCGCTACAAGCTACAAGTTTCGTATTTGTACTTTGTAATAATAAGATCGTTTAGACCCTTTAAATTGGCCAAAGTAAACCACAAAAACTCATTTTTCAAAAACTATTTATAATGCTTAATGGACTGAAAAGCCCAATAAGCTGAAAATAAGCTCTCCGTATAAGCTGGACCAAAAAGCTATTTTGATATGATTTTATAACATTAAAAATGAGTCTAGGGATAAGCCCAACTTGTCTCAACGCTCACGGATTTTAAAACGTTAACGGGCCTTTAATTTAGCTCGTTAAAGCCCATTTGTTGAAAAATAAGCTATTTTTGTAAATAAGCAGTTGAAATAAGTTTTAATAAGCTTCAATAAGCTCCAGAAATTTTAAGATAATTTTTCTCATAATTTTTGTATTTTTGGACTAAAAATGTAACGCGACGACACCTAGAAGGATTAATATTGAAAACTATGAAACTTAGGTACTAAAACTGTAAAAACAGATTTATTAAAGTAGAAAATGAATTATTATTAATCTCCAAGCTTAGGAATGACTTTTGTATAATTAGTGGACTATAAATATAAAATAGATACGAAAAGGACTAACGGTGTAACGCTAACGCCGTTAGTATAAAAAGTGTAAAATTGGAAAAAGGACAAGGACTACACTTAATCTATTTGACATTCTTATTTATTTTCTATTTTACGGTCACCTTCACGACATATGCATTTTCGTTCCATTATATATATATATATTTATTTATTTTTTGTTACTAAAATATATAACGTATACTAACTAATTTTTATTACGTATAATCGTTATCATAATAAAAAGTGGAAAATTTTGTAAATAATAAAACTGGTCATATCATTTTAAACATAAGCATATCATTTGCATATCATTTATTCATCATAACGATTATTTATCAATCGTTATTCAATTCGTATTTGCCAAATTGTATTTGGACAAATTCTTAGATAAATTTATTTATCAGGTTCCTATTCAAAGACGTTTCCATAAATCATTTCCATAATCTTATTCAAATTTACTCTTCGTCATCTCTTTCTCAAATCCAGGTGAGTCATAGCCCCATTTCAAATAATCGTTTTTAACTCATTGGGGGAGATACATGCTTACATATACTTTGATAATTTGATAAGTATATGAAATAAAATAAAATATATGAATTAAATCAATTTCCTAATTGATATTAAAATAATATAATTTGTGATTTATAATATGTTAATGTTTCCAATGTGATTATTGTGATATGTGAAATATATATTTGTTGATGAATTATTTGACTGAAATATTAATATTCATGTGAAAGTTGTTCCCAATTCAATTATTGTGATATGTGATATAAATTTGTTACTGGCGATATATTCAAATTGGATTTCTGATACTCAAAGGATGATATTTTCAAATTGAATTTCTGATACTCAAGCGATACTATTTTCAACTGAATTTTTGATACTCAAGCGATACTATTTTCAAATTGAATTTCTGATACTCAAATGATAATATTTTCAAACTGAATTTCTGATACTCAAACAATACTATTTTCAAACTGAATTTCTGATACTCCAATGATACTGTTTTCAAATTGATCTCTGTGATACGATACTTGATTTCATGATGTTATGCTAAATGAGCCCATAGGTCCTTGATATTGCCTAAGTTACCCTATTGCCATAAAGCCCCTCTATCATGAGCCATTAATCACTGCGGTGAGCGCGAATATAGTGGACAGCTTCGAAACCTGTTTCGGGTTGACCTCCGGTCCCACTAATGCTTGACGGAATGCCAATTGCAATTGGTTAGCCGCATTAGTCGTGATACACTATATTTGAGTAAATAGGAATTGGCAAATCACCTATTACACGAGGGCAAATTCATCATTGATTTGATGAACACCCGCCGTTTACGGTATTTGTTAACGCCTTGCGTGTCATGAGGCTTGGTGCAATATCTATAAAGGAATAGTATATATATGTATTCAACATATATATTTAGATACAACTGTATAGGTTCGCCCATATGTGAATTGTTTATCTGATTGATTTAGTATCATGAGTTTCCAGCTCATGTCAGGATTATTGATTCTTTATCTAATGTGATTGAATAATTATATGAATTATTTGTGATTATATTCGATACTTGTTTCATTTCTGTTAGTATTTTATTAATACCAAATATTCCTGAAATCAAATCAAATAAAGGGTTTTTCCTAAAACTCTATGAACTCACCAACCTTTGTGTTGACACTTTTAAGCATGTGTATCTCAGGTAATTTAACGGAGCAGGACAAGACACGGAGTGGGCATTTATTACTCTGATAAATTAAAATGGTGTAAAAATCAAATTTGTCATTTTTACAAGCCTTTATATCTTTCATAAGATTTTTAAATCAAATGTTTCATCTTTTATCAAAATTATTATTTAAATGACAAATGACTTTCAAAATGTTCTTTTAAACCATTTTATGTGGTTAAAACTTCGATCCTCACCATAACACCCAAATTTCTTTTCCGCTGCGACAAACTTTAAAAATGGGGGTGTTACAGATACCCTAGTGACACCATCACAAGTTGATCAAGACTACCACAACATGCGCGCGATGTAGCTATTACTGTTTTGGCTATAAAATCTTCATACGAACTCAGATTTGAGCGATTCGAAAAAGGAAACAATCAGGACGAAAAAAATCTTTGATTTGGTGAAAAAGGCATCCTGACGCCATCACTTGTTAGGGCTAACGCCTTCAGCCTTTGCCGACAGAAAATCTGCTATAAATATAACATTATAACTTCACTTTTTAAAAGCCCCCAACCCTAAGTCCGATTTTAGGGTTAGGGTAGTTATTTTTCCAGCAACTTAGAGGGTTTCAATCACTCCATAAACATCTTGTATTGGTTTGTTGATTCTATCTTAATCATGTCTTCCATTATCATTATTGCTTATTCTTCATTGATTATGCTTGGCTAATTCACCTTGTGTTTACCTATGATTTTATCAAAGTTGTTTATAATTAATTATATCTCATTGTTTTCGTGACAACTTAATGAATCTAATTGGTTTAGTTTATAATTCTTGCTTCCTACTATCTCTTGTTTAGTTGATTGATTTGCGTTAGGCTTAAGAAAACTGGCTAACTTCCTTTGTGTAACAAGCTTGAACGTCTTAAGAAACGTAATCGGATGTGCACTACGGTTTTATTCGTTGTACTTAATGCATGAGTAGATGTTAGTGATTCTATGATGGGATACTAAATGTGTCCTCATAAAAAGAAATTGATATTCATAAAGTTGGGGAAGGACGTGCATGGCCCCACGACTGATATTAAGGAATACTGTTACGCCCCGTGCCCAGTGACCAAAAATTTGAAACTTTACGCGAAAACGACTCAACTTTAACGGACACTATTACCATAGGTATAAGTCTAAACTGGACCACTTTTATTCTCTGAAAAGACCCTTTTTCTCTGCACCCAAAAATGGACCCAATTACATATAAAATAGACTCATTTTCACTACACTCTAAAACGAACCCATTTGCATCTAAAATAGACCAATTTCTGCACTGCACTCTAAAATGGACCCATTTGTAGTCTAAAAGAGACCATTTTTTACCTGTACCTTAAAATAGACCCATTTGTATCTAAAAGAGAACCTTTTTTTCACACTTGCATATTTTGACCCATTTTCCGAAAACCGACTTATATCACTCCCGTATTAAATCAAAACTTCCAAATTTGATCTTTACATACATAAGCTCATTTCTATGTGAAAACATTTATGTTTTGACTCTCGGAATAATACTTTACAAAATCACGGGTTTTGAGCCAAAACCCGTTTCGACCCATTACACCATAATCAACCTTTAACCTATCATTTGCCCACCAAACTTCACTAAAATCATTACTATAATTTATTAAATCAGTTCCATTATCAATTGACCCATTAACAACCCAAAATGGGTATTTTACACTTATGCCAAACACTCCTTTAACTTTACCCATAAACACATAAACATACATTGACACACAGTTAGACCACCCAATCATTATGACAACATTGACATACGTTTTGACACTCGACTACACGTTACAAATCATTATAGGACCAACGGGGGTACATTATTGAGACGAGCTCGGTGTCTATCTAAGCTCTACCTTCTTACTATCTTCTAGCTTTTTGCATAACCAAAATATTTACCCTTATTGCAAGCCTTTACCTTAACACCATAGCCTACAAAACATTGAAACATTAAACCGTAAGCATGAATGCTTAGTAAGTAAAACATGTATAACTTAACATCATAAATCATTCATACATTACACATTATACACCATTAACCCAAATATAACATTAACCATAATCACATACCTTAACAAATTAGAGCCTTAACCTTCCTTATTCCTTAATCCACTCTTGTCTAACACCTAACTAGTCTTATACTCACTTTCACATAAACACAATTACATGAGCTATTCATTAACCTTAACACATTAACCCACATAACACATAATGGATAAAAGTCATTATAACCGGTTTACTTACCTTGAGTCCAAGCTAAGTCTAACAAGGATATCATCTTGTCACCTTCCATCATCATCATCATCATGCTTACTAACCATCATCATCCTTTTTATCATCATCAAGACCTAATAATACATATAACTCCACACCATCAACAAGGGTTTATATAACCCATCATAATCTTATCCATCATCCTTTCTATATCATCATATGATAATATGATGAAATCCCACTTTTAACATAAACTATAATTTCATTAGAATCAAGATGGGGAATACTTACTTGTGATGATCTTTGCTAGGGAAGACCATAAGCATAAAGACTTCATCATCTTCCTTCCTAAGCCACCTCACTCATCTTCTTTCCCTCCTTTTTTTCTCTAAAAAATGGACCAACAAACACACCCTAGGATAATATGGAAAATGCTAGAATCCTCCACACCCTAGATATTTATATTACACAACTTTTCCCCTTTGGCACAATTGGTCCCTTAAGTCTCTTATCTTATACTTTTGCCACACTACATAATATAACACGTTCATAAATGACAAATTAAGCCTTTGAAGTCTATTCCATTTCTATTTGTGCCACATAATACTTCTATAATCATATAACACCTTCTTTGACTATTACTTTGACTATCGGGTTTGACCATAATGCAACATTCGTTGACACTACTACAAAAAAGCACATAGGGACCCCCAAATAGAGATAGGTTTCACAAATACCCGGTGTTTTTAGGGATTGACAGGCAGAAATTAAAAGAATCCATATACAAACACCGGTGTTTTAGGGAAGCCCGGTTTTATCCTCCAAAATTTTAAGCGGGGTTTTTTCCCCCTTTATCAATTTCACAAAATTTTAAAGCTATTACCATTTCTTTTTTCTTTTTTTGAAAAGGGGGAAATTATATAATAGAGCCTCACAAAAGAGGCATACAAAAAACCATATACTGCACCACCGTCACCTATCCACATCTAACGATCTCATGGGTCAACTTTAATACTTGTCATACCAAGTCTATTTCTCTACAGTTTAGGTACTTTTATGTGGTTTAATTTCGATTTAATATGTAATGTTATTTTATTTAGTTATTTATTTATTTTTTGCATTTGTAATTGTTCTTCGATGAATGTTGAAATTAGGGTTATTACCCCAAACTAGAAATTAGGGTTTTGTAAATTTGTTAATTCAATAGAATTATGTTATGCTTAAAAAATGTGAATTAGGTTCTGTATTGATTATTGCATCTATATTATTATCTCTCTTTTCATACTCTGAATATATTTAGGAACTGATGTTGACTGAATATATTTTTGGCTTTCAGCAACTCGTAACTCTATATTTATTGATATTGCAATAATCGCAGTTGATGGATTAGCCATGAATTTGCCACTATAGAATATGAAATGTATTCCTACTCAAACTGGCAATCCACTAGTGTTCTCCTCTTTATTTTGTATAGCTTAAAAACATAGTCATTGCTCAAGTCAGTGTTTGTGGTTAGCTATAAGAGTATAACATGTGGTCTTGCAAATTTGTTCCCTTTAATCTTGTTTTAATTGATGTTGGGCAGTAAAAAATGCTTTATATTTAACAATGTATTATTAAAAATTAAAGAGTTTATATAACCTTTATGTTGACGAAGGTTTAGCATAATATGGTACTGTGGCTGCTGCAAGTGCCACTTGTGTTTAAGTAATCCCTTTAACCATGCACTTCTTATTCCAAGTGGCATATAGATGAAACATTCAGTCGTGAGGGTGTAATGGTCTGTTAGTGAATCAAAATGAGCTAGAGTCATTAATGTGGTGATTGAAAGAAATTAGTTTAACAAGTTTGAGTTAAGTCGGGATGAATTTGGTAATATGCTACTTGATGATAAAATTTTAGGAGCTTAATGTGGTAATTGAAAGAAATTACGAGCCCCAAAAGTGAAGAAAAATGGTGTAACTGTTGCAAAAACTTTAAATTTTACAGATGAAGTAAAGAATGTTTGTGCAAGTCTTATGAATTCACATGTTGTTAATGATACAAGTGATGGGCTGGTGTTCGTATTACCCACTTCATAATGGATTCGTAATTGTTCTAATGATATGTTGCACCGATGGTTTTAGCAGCACTTCAATAATACTTGAACTAGACTAGTTTACTACTTTACTTATTGTTGATATGTTTTTTGTTGAGTGAATTTGTTTATAAATAAAAGACATGATTCATAATGGCCATAGGGGATTGATTATTGAATTAACTTCTTATTGGGTTATATGGGATTTCTTATTAAGTTAATTGCTTATGGGGTTATTTTGGATTGCTTATTGAGTTAACTGCATAAAAGGCTACATGTGATTGCTTTGATTGACTATTAAGGGTTGTTTGGGATTGTTTATAGGAACTACTTATAAAGGGATAAGTAGTTTCAATAAGCAATCTCAAACAACTAGTGTACTTGAATAAGCTCTCACAAACGGGTTTCTTTATTAGCAATCTCAATAAGCACTCCTAAATAACTTTAATAAACAATCTCAAACATCCTAGTTTATTTTATTGTTTCTTATTTATTTTCACGAATTTCTGAAACTGATTGTTGTTATAGGAAGTGTGATTTTGTACTATTTATTTAAAAGTTTCTAGGCTTCCCACCTTATGGTTATAACAGCCGTGTTTTGAATGTTAAATTTTGAGACCTATCTATTATCCACCGTCTATTCTACCACTTGCATTAGCTTTATATTTAAGTAGTCAAATTGGTAATTTCATAACCCTCTGTTTTCAGTAGGGAGTTTTAATATTTGTATGTACACAAGACCACATAGCAGATCGGATCACACTTGACTATGTTTGAGTGCTAATGCACTTATGACAATTAGCCTGTCATGTGTTATTTACTTATTTTTATAAATGTACGTATTCAAGTTGTGTGTTCATATTACAATATTAACTATTATATCTCATTGTTTCAGCAAACATCCGTACTTACACCAATGACAGTCGTTTTAAATTACCTAGACATGAATGCACCAGGTAAGATATTACTAAAAGCTTTTTTTTTTTCTTGTCTTCATAAGCATTTGTATATTTTGTGTTTAAAATAAAATATGTTATGTGGTTCTTGACTGTTGTTGCAGTGTGTAATTCGGTGATGATAAGGGTGTCATAAATTCCGACCCGACCCGAACCGAACCCGAATAAAGATAATTGGGTCGGGTTACTCGAGTCCAAAATCTAGCTCGGGTCAATCGGATCAACCCGATTAACCCGAGTACGAACTAGGGTCGGGTATCGAGTCAAAATATTTTGCTTATTCGGTTTTTTTTTTCATGTCTTTTTTATAACTTTGCCAGTAAACTTGATAAAGCTGTAAAAAACATAGTACATATAATTTACGAAACTTAGTGTTGCACATGCAAATGACGTAGTGATGTAGCAAATGTGTATACTGATTTGCTTGGGCATTCAATACTTGTGTTATACTGATCTTTCTTAGTTTCTTTTATTTCTAATTCACTATACAACTTAAGTCTATGAGTTTATGACTAAATGCAAATGACGTAGTAAACTTGTGCTACATATATGGACTAAAAAATTCTATGACTATGCAAAAATCGAATTCTACGATTTTTGATTTGGTAAATGGCTCATACAGTCATACCCGAACCCAACTTAACCCGACCTGACGTGACCCGACCCGATTTGACCCAAACCCGACTAACCCGATCTCAAATAGGGTCGGGTTTGGGTATATTATTTTTATTTTCGACCCGGCTTGAACCCGACCCGTATGACCCGAATACGACCAACCTGACCCGATTAACACCCCTAGTGATGACGGTGAAATGTGTAACAAAATGGATCAAAATACGACCATATATGTTACGGTTCTATTTGGTTTATTCATACAAAGGATTATCTTTGAGTTATTAATTGTTAATGCTTTTGTTGTGCAGTGAAAAGCCGAAAACTACCGGATCATATTATAATACTTGTGATGTAGATCAATCGGTTTTACTTAAAACATGCAACAAAGCCATGGGTATGTTCATTTTAGTTTTCTTAATGTCTAATGTTAACATATAAATATTTACCCGTAACGGCAGTGGGTAATAACTAATAAGCTACACACTTAAATACCCAAAAGTAGACTCACAAATATGTTTTACTTTCATATCAAAATCTATCTTCATGACTTCATATAGGCCACTATGAAAATAAGCTCGATATACAGATGCATTCTTGTCATTCATGAGTTGTCTTTACTAATTGGTCCGTGAGACCTTATATTTGGCTGAATTATGAATGCAAAAGAGTCGCGACAAGATAAGTTGAATGTGCATTTGTTATTTTTGTCTCTTTAATATATCGATAATATTAGGCTATTTAAAGGTAAATTTTAACTAAAACTGTTTTTTTTTTATAAGCAGGTTGCTTTTATTTAGATTGAGGTACAACTCAGCAATTTTGCACACTTGGATGATCTGGATGGAAACCATCACGAAAGGGATAGAGATGAGGTGTTGCTAAAATTGAAAAGGAAGATAAAGCATTACAGCGAGAATTGGTGTTATAAAGAAGAGGGCTTGATACTGCAGTATCACTAGTATTGAAGAGAAGCATGCTTGAAAATGCAATATAGTTTTAACTGTTGAACTATGTGTTAGCTTTTATGTTTGTTTAGTACTTAGTAGAGAAGAAGTGATATGATAGAAAACATGGTTGTAGTTGGTGACATTTAGCTTCAAGTGAAACTTTACACTTTGATTAAGTCATGTATTTTGAAATTTATATAGAAAAATTGGAAATTTTTGGATTATTATTATTATTATTATTATTTATTTTTATATTTTTTTAATATAGAACATCTTAGCAAGACCGGTTCTTAGATCAATATTGGTTTCTTTACATTATAATAGAGACGTTCTCTTACCACAAAACCGGTTTTGATGCTTCTATTAAAGACTGGTTATGAAACCGGTTTCTATAAGTTTCAGTCATAGAGATACCCCCCTTAAGAGAGCGGTTACAAAACCAGTCTCTATAGGCTATTCTAACCGGTGTCTATGAACTTTTTTGTAGTAGTGTGACTAGCCAATCACGTTAAACCTAAGCAAATTCCATCTAGAGTGGGGCCTATTTGTACTCGGGAAACGGGTGTTACAAATACAACACTTCAATTTATCGAGTATTAATTTATAAAGGTTTTACCGTATCTTTTTAAATCAATTTATAGGTCACTATTTTATTGTTCTTACATGCGAAAGAAAGGAAAGTTGTTATGGTTTTCTAATAGTAGTATTATTTGCAATCAAAATGGTAGAATTTGTCATTAACCATAACCCTTAATAATCCCTAATGGGGGTTGTTAGCAATTTTATAAAGATATAGCATAAATGGAGATATGTATTGGGTGAACTCAACCCGTGGGGATTTTACATTCAAGATGCTTAGGGTGCGTTTAGTTTGGGAAAAACACTCTTGTTTTTTTATAAAATGTTTTATGGAAAATAAGTAAAACAGAGATCATGTTCAGATAAGCGCTTCCAACAAAATGTTTTGCAAAACACAAAATCCCCTATTTCTTAACTTAACAAGGAAAATTATAAAACAAACTTTAGTTGTTTTCCTTTGTAATTCACAACCCTCATTCCTCTTCTTCAAAATGGAAAAGCTAAACGCGTTTTCAATATATTTTCAAATGTTTTATGGCGATAAATTTTCCTTCCAAATTTTTAAATAAGAATTTTTTTTCTCCAACTAAACACACCCTTACCTTCTCGCAATTAATGATCTCGGTTTTAATCCCATCTTTCTAATTCTTAAAATCAAATTTGTTCAAAGCTATGAAAGGCCCACATTTCAAAGAAAGTGGAATTATTCGCTTGGCGTGCATGGAGGAATTTATTACCAACAATAACTAATCTTCAAAGTCGAAATCTTATGTTGCCTAGTGGAGGTTGTGTCCATTATTTGGTCTCGTTGGCCGGAAAACATATTTCATGTTCTATTTGACTGATTTTGGCTCACCGTGTTTGTGAAATATAGCAAGTTTTTTATTGGGCACTAAAAAGTTATACGACATCAGTTGGCAAGGCTTAGTGTCAAATATAGCAAGTTTTTTCCAATCAATTTGATTCATAATATTCATTTGTTTTCATAAAAAGAAAACAATTAACCAGGTAAAATCTGTAGCATATAAAAACCACTTTATCATTAATCTATACTACGTATAAAGACATAACACATTTATTTACTTATAAAAGACAATCCGATCTTTAAATATTCTGTAGATGGGTTTATGATTAGAATTTGGATTTAAATTTGGTTTAGGATTTTGATTTGAATTTAGATTTGATATATAAGAGAGAAAATAATATTTAAAGATATATATTATATATAAAAATACAAATAAAAATTATTTTTATTAATAAGAGGAGATAAATAATTTTTTTACTCTTATACTCCTTCCGTCACAAAATTATAGTCCACATTTCATTTTTGGGATGTATCAAAATAATTGTCCACTTTCCTTTTTAACTAAAAACTAGTGAATATATTAGGGGAATCTTCCCTTTTAGTGGTTGAGATTTATAATAGTCTCATTTTTATTCAACTTTGTGATTTCTCTCATGACAATAATTTTAAGACAGAGGGAGTAATACAAATAGAAAAGAAAAGACAAAAAAAGATGTGGATAAAAAAATACATGGCCCCACAATTGTCGTAAACCCTATTATACCACCCAACTTTTCTATATTCCCAAATATTTATACTACAAGTCTAAACCCAAGTCACACAAATGCAACCAAACATAGGATTTTCATTTATTAAATCCAAAACATAAAAGAAACGCACATACCAAATGGGCCCTTAAATACTTAATTACTATTGAAACCGAACTTAAATCCAAACAAGCTAATAAATTAGCGGATTGATGTGCACACCAATTTTTTGATAAAAACATCATTTTGTACAAGCTGTAAAAGGCACACCTACAACACTGTAATATACAGGGAGTGATGAAAGAATAAAAAGTTGTAGTGTGCAAATTAATCCCCAATAAATTAACGCTAAGGCTGGTCACAGAAGGGGATCGAGATTGAGTTTGGCGATTGATTTCTACTCGATCGTCCTTCTGTAGACCGATCGCCCCACGCAAAAAACCCAAACGAATCGTCTGGCCGATCGGGTTCTTTTTCTTTTGCATTCAATTTTGTACTGTTGGAAAAAAAATTGGGTTGCCGTTGCAATGTATACGTTGGAAAAAAATCTTTTAATACACTTATAAATACCACATACTAACACAACATATTTACACATTTCAAATTCACAAAATCTCACAATTATCTCTATTCAAAATGTCTAAGAAAACACCACAACCAAAAAGGCTGAAAATCCCGATTATAACAAAACATCCCGCAATTAACACCGGATCCGAATTTCCGGTTAACCGGTGTCTCACCAAACGTCAATTTCTGACCCGTTACTCTTGATATCAATCTCAACAACCTCCACAACAACAAACATTCAATTCATTTGCTATGAATCGTCATATGAATCGTCCATTTATTCCACCGTATCAAAACAACCAACAACCACAACCAAGCTACTCCCGTCGAAGGCAACAATCTATGTATGGCTCACCCAAATCGGTGTATCGTCTAACAATGGACTCATCAACGTCTTCATATTCAAATTATCAAAGTTATTCTCCGGTTAACCACATCAATCTTGATACTTGTGATTTTATGGATCAATTATGCAACAATCAAGATTTTTGTGTTGGAACCGGTTCGGGTTATCCGAGTCAACAGATGTCACCGGATTATCAAGGTTCGGCCCATGGATCGGTTCCAAATGATGATCTTCCTGATGAAGACGACACTATTTCGGAAGAGATGTCACCGGTCAAACCTAATAAACGAGCTACGAAGGGTAAGAAGAAGACGGTTGAGAAAGAGGTTGAGGAAGAAACCAAGATTGATTCGGCGCTTTGGACACGCAAAGAAGAGATCGTGTTGTGCATGGCTTGGTGTGAGTCGTCGGAGAATAGCATAGTTGAAAACAACCAAAATTCTAAGGGATTTTGGAAGAAAGTGATAACTTACTTTGAAAAAGAGGTTGGTGGAAACAGATCGTACAACTCAATTATCACCAAGTGGAAAAATATGATTCGTCTTAGAGTTGGTGCATTTTGTGCTATATACGACAATGCTTATTCGAATTTTGGAAGTGGTGAGAATGATCTCAATATTTACCAACGAGCGTATGATGAATATGAAATAATGATGAAGCATGCGTTTGTATTGGATCATTTTTGGGAAATTTTGAAGGACCATGAGGTTTGGAAGAAAAATGAGATGCCGGCTTTTCTATGCCAAGATGATGGTCGAAAAGAAAAGGACTTCTGAAATCGGCTTGGATGTGCCTGATAATGAAGAGCCTTAAAATTCGCGACCAATTGGTCGTGATGCTGCTAAGAAAATGAAGAAGAAATCGTCACAAAGTTCCAAGTCTTCGTATTTGGATGGGGTAGCCGATAAATGGCAAACCATTAATTTCATTGCATTGGGAAAGAAGAAGGAGTTGGTAGACGGATACTACGACTTGAAGAAAAAAAGAGCTGGAGCAAAGGGAAAAAGAGTTGTTGCCGGAGCAAAAGAAAGCGGAAAGGGAAGACAAGAGCTCGGCACTAGAACAACAAAGGCTTGAATTTGAGCAACAAAAGAAATATGGTAAAGACATTATATTCTATTGCACACCAATTAACCCATCTTTGTTTCCATTACAACAACAAAAAATGCAGGAAATCAAAAATTTGATCAAGATAAGCCATAACCTAAATTACTGGTTTTTAATAAGTGTTGTAACGTTTTAATAAGTGTTGTAATGTTTTTATTTTATTTGAATTATTATGTATCGTTTTAGTTATTAATGAAATCGGCTACAGGTTGCTGAAGAGAAAAGCTGACGTGTCAGAGAAAATTTAAGGTATTTGCAACTGGGTGACCTAATAAACACGATCGGGGTAATCGTCTATTATAATATGTCCGAACAAGGTCATTTAAATCTCAAAAAAATATAAAATGAATAAAAAAACACGTGGCTATTAAAATAATAATATAATTTAAGGAATAGTTTACAATCAATTACCACACATTGAAAATTTTCATACAACCACCAAATACACACACAACAACAACAACAACAACAACAACAACAAAAATTTGGGGATAAAACCATGATCAAAACACAATGTAGTTTCAATCCAACAAGAAATCTCCATCAATCAGGTTAGATTCTTTTCAAAATCACACCCTTTATTTGACTTTGATCACTTTTATTGTTTATAAATTTTAATAATGGATGATAACAACATGGATTATGATATGGGTCTTGATTTAAATCATCACCCTCCTTTAGATGTAATGGAAACATCATCATCATCACAAAATGGGATTGAAAATAGGATTAGAATGCTTGAAGTAGTTAATTCTAGGATTATGTCACAGCCTCAGCAGCGAAATAGGCGATTAATAGAACCCGTAAACGAGGCGATAAATGATGATGGTAGGATGATGAGAAACTGTAAAAGGGATATTACCCATTTGGCGAAAGCGTTGGAAATGGATATTGATGATGAAAAGGGTGTTTTTGGTGATAATGGGAATTTCTTTGATTGTAATATATGTTTGGATGTGGCGAAGGATCCGGTTTTGACGTGTTGTGGACATTTGTTTTGTTGGCCGTGTTTTTATCAAGTGGCGTATGTGGATTCTGTTTCTAAAGAATGTCCGGTTTGTAAAGGGGAAGTGGTGGATTCTAATGTTACGCCAATTTATGGTAATGATAATGGGAATGGGAATGGGAATGGGAAGAATGTGGATGTTATGGAGATGGGTTCCCGGGTTAAGATTCCTCCAAGGCCACGAGCGCGTAGAGTTGAAAGTGTTAGGCAACAGAGTTTTGGTAGGGGAAATGTACATATTCAGTTGGCTGATACGCCTCGAAGGCATCTTCCTTCGGGTATGAATTTGTTAAGCCCGTTGTCTGGAATTCATCTGAACAATTCAGAGGCGGAGACAAGTCGTGAAGGTCGTCAATTGTCTATGGTAGTGTCTGAGAGTACTGCATCGATTTCGTCAACCTCGTCTCTGTTAAATAACGCTGAAAGATTTGCTGTTGGGAATCTTGAAAGTTTTATTAGCAATGACGGACGGGGTACTTCTGTTGGTAATAGTACTGTTGGTATTCAATTGACCCCCCTACAAAATCTTGCTACTGCTGTTTTGCGTATTGGTAGTTTAGCAACGGGTGGTTCTGTTGAGATCGATTTGACTATATCTCGCTCTGCTTCTACAAGGAGAAGAGACGCCTCAAGGGATATGAATTTAGAAGACGAGTCTTCTTCCGAACATAGGAGGAGACGATTGAGGTGATGTATCTTGGAATGACGTCATGGGTTGTAATGGGTATGAACTCCATTTTCTATGATTGGTCATGCGATTCGTATATTACAATAGTGTTTTTTTTTTTTTTTTTCTTTTTCTTTTTTCTTTTTTTGGTTTTTAGATGATGAAAATTGTATATGTTTCTTCCAAAATTGTATGTTACTTAATATCATATATGGAAATCGCTCAAGATATTAATACCGATTGTGTTTTTGTTCTTGCAACTTTATACCATTAAATACCCCCTACGATGTTTGCAGTAGATCACAAATATATATAAAATATGGTAATAGAAACA
>JARVZY010006697.1:0-25624 GCA_030686995.1 Artemisia argyi | reverse complement strand
ATATCTGATTATTATGATGGTTTCATGCTTGCTACTCCTACAGTTTCTAATTGTGTAACCGGCCGTTTTCCGACAGATTTTGCAATCGCAGCTAGTGCAGCACTATCTGACATTTTCCTGCAAACCCATGAATAGATCACATCAGTTAATTATGTATAGATAGATGGATCCAGCAACTGAAGAGCATATGCAAAAAAAACCTATAATTACATGGTCCATGTAATCAGCTAATCCATAGTATTCGTCGTTACCGAGATCTAGCCTAGACTCCTAGTATATATTTACCTAGATGCAACAAACAATTTATCTAGCACTTGGCTTATACAAACCCTTTTTCACGGATCAATACGACGATCCAACAGGGGTGTAATAAATTTCGTTTGCATCGTTCCATGGCGTGGTTGCGTGTGCGGAGGTTGCTAAGGCAAGCGATTCACGGCCTCTACCATCCTTCCACTTTCCATATCATCCCAAGCAAGTAAAACACACCCTATAACATTTATGAGATCAGTAACTATGATACAAGCCTATTGGCAGTTTATGATCACAGGTTATAAACATACTTATCACAACAATTTGTAGCAGCCTATAAGTTTAGTTTATGCAAATACGACGACAGTGGTAATGAGCACATTTAAATTATATCAAATAAGATAAAAATAAAATAAAAGATGGTTGCAAAGTGTACTTACCACAACGAAATCACTTCCAACTCGCAACCGCTCTCCCATTGGATCTACTTGCAAGTTAAATATATATAAGCAAATGGTATAAAAGTTGAACATCACATGAACAACTCAACAGATGATGATGGTTGGGGAATTTTTCTATCTGAACCAATGGGAGCTGGAGATGTTATTCGCAATTCAGTTGCTGTAATTAAATGTTAATATTCACCAATCCAATATAACTAAAGGTAAGCATCCAGCTAACAAACACATCCAGTAACTAATCTTGATTGGCTACTAATTAAATAGACATCGAAAGTTGTAGAATAATCAGCACATGTAGCATACACCCGTACAAAGTAACACGAAAAAGAAATATACACCCGTACAAACAAAGACGTTCGATTCATATATGAACACTATACCAAAAAGAAAAGCAAGAAAAATACTCGAGAAGTGAAACAATCAAACGCTACCTAGCACGAAGAGACGCACAACACAGTTAAGAAGCCTAAAATACTACCCGTAAAGAAGAACGTTGATAGCTCTGATCGTCTAACAGTCGAAGGTCCAAAAAGAAAGGCAAAAGCTGATGATAATGAATATCCGGGTGGTGGCCTCGAAAACACCAAATAACGTTACAAAATACTGTAGCTAAAAAGGCCAAGACACCAGCAATTGGACTATATCGATGTACCCAGCCCAAAACCTGAAAGTCCAAAACGACATACGTTGTGTCGTTTTTGCCGGGACATTATATATATAGTAATGTGATAATGACATGTTACTCATTAATATTTTCATCAATTACTTTACCTATTTTCTTAAATGTGTCATAATATTATTCATCTTATTGCATGTTAAGACGATGAGTTAGAATAAGGAAAATGATTTGGAGGCCTAAAAAATGTGCCTAATTGTGTGCCTAATTGACGTGGCAATAAATTATTGGTTTGTGAAGAAGTGGGTCCCCTTGCTGTCCCCAATAAGATGATGACACATATGTTTAGGCATATTATTAGGCATATGAGTTAGGCATCCCAATCAATGCTCTTAGAATAATATGGCATTACTCAATTTCATTTTTACAGTTATATAAGTAAAAATGATGATTTTGCTAGGTGATATATGTGATTTTTACTCAAAAAAATAACAATAATAAATAATAAAGAAATAATAAAATAAAATTATTAAAAAATGAAGCTATCTTTTCCTAGTTTACACTTTAAAGAGTATGATAATAATTACATGTTCCTCACTAATCTTTTCATCAACGAGGAATTAGAAGCCTGCGCTCCACAGCGGGGTTTCAATTATAAATCATTAGTGTGTCTTAAAAAATATTACTTATAATGAGTTTCATGATATCTTGATTTGGCTGTTCCAAAACTTAATGGAAGTTGATATACGAAAGTGTCTATTCATATTGAATACGAGTGTGAACCCCCTTGTTGTGGTACTTGCTTGTTATATGGTCATTCTCTTGATGATTGTCCTAAAGCTGCTCTTAAACATGTGGTGAATGGGATAGATAAAGCAAGGGTCAGAGTTCAGGTGTATCAAAGAAGGTTTCAAATTCTAATGATGGGTTTACGGTTGTGAAGCAGAAAGGAGCTAATCCAAAAAAGTTTAATGGTGTTCCAATGAACAAGATTGGGTATAGGCGTGTTGCACCAGATAATACCAAGGTTTCTAATTCAAAAGATAACACAAAGAAGGCTTCTACGTTTAGACAACCGAAAATGGATGCTAAAGTGGTAAGTACTTCTAATGCATTTGGTGTTCTAGGTGAATTGGATGATACTTCTAATGCTAATATAGAACCTAGTGGTAATATCCCTACTCCTTTGGTTGGTACGGCATCTGATAGTTCAAGTACTACACCTTTAGTTACAAAGATTAATGAACTGGAAAATCATATGCTTGATGGGGAGCTTGTGCTTGTGGGTGATGATGGGAAGCCGCTAAAACCTTTTAAATCAACGCGTCCTAGTTCTAAAAAGGTTGTTGATCAGGATATTACGAATAATGATGATGAAGTACTCGAGGTCTACAATGAAACTACTACTTATATGACATCTACGAGTTTGAAGGTTAATAAAATCTCTAAAAGTGGTGGTGGACTGGGTAGAAAGAGTTTATACGAGCAATGGAAGAAGGAGACCTATAATGAAGACCCGTATAATGATGATGATGATGACTGTGGTTTGACTGAAGCCCAAATAGAGTTCGATAATGCTTTTGACATTAGTCTCCGTGATCAAATTAGATAGGGTTTTTATCAGGTCCTATAAGTTTGACATGTCATTCTTATGCTATATTAGGTGTGTGGAAAACTAGAATGGGGGGTTGAATAGTTTTACGTCTTTTTAATTTTATTATGAAAACTTAGTTTAGTTTTAAAACCTTGTTTAATTTTAAAATTTTGATTCGATCTTATGTGAACTCAAATCTTGAACAATATAAACAACTATATCTAAATATGAACAATAATAATAATGTAAGCTAAGTATGTGAAATCAACACATGCAAAATATAAACAATTATAGCTATATACGAGAGATAAGTAAGTAAACGTTTATTATGTACTCCTTAATTATATGTTGTATGAAAACTATACTTGATCGAAATGATCAATTATATGTATGTTATCTTTTTAGTTTGATTGTAAAGACTTTGTTTTGAAAATGAAACTTTTGTTTGATATTTAAATGAAATCAACACTAGCACTATATGAGCAACTATATATATATATATATATATATATATATATATATATATATATATATATATATATATATATATATATATATATATATATATATATATATATATATATATATACTTCTACGTCTACGAAAGTAATAACGATATAAGCAAGATAATAAGTAAGAGATGGAAAGATCAAACCGCGAGACAAAGCATTTATAGTGGTTCGGCTAGAAGGACACCTTCCTTGCCCTACTCCACTCCCCGAGTCACCTACTCGAGAGTTTTCTTCACTATGTCGACAAGCTCCCTTATGGAGGAGAAAATCTTACACACCAATATACACACCACAACTTCGTCACAACTTATTCACACCTTCTACACAACTTATTCACACCTAGTCACTACTTAATCACAACACTACTTCTTCACACCTATCTATATTCACAACTATCTACTTCACAACAATCTTCTTCACAACTATCTACTTCCCAACTTCTCTACTTCACAACTGTCTACTACACAATCTCTCTATCTACACACCTTGCTAATCTATCTTCTGTCAAGTATTCATAACTAGTTACACAAAGAAATAGATATAATGGATGATGCTCTAACAACTTGGATGTGGAGGTCACAACAAGTTGTAATACTTCTTCTCTTGGTAGATTGAAGTATTCTTCTCTTGCACTTGAAAGGTTGAGGCTTGGCTCACTTTGAAACAAAGATTAATGTATATATGATCAAAGGATTTTAGAGAATAGAAATGAGATCTAGAACAGAAAGTTTTGGGGTGCAAAAAGTGAGAAAAATCTGTGGAATGAACCAGTATTTATAGGGGGGAAAATACTGTTTAGGAGCGTGGACGGTCCCCTTAATAATTAAGGGGGCCGCCTAGTATAATTAAGGGGGCCGCCTAATAAAAAAATATTTTTTTTCAGATTTTTTGTCTTTTTGTGGGGGAGGTTTTTCCTGAAGAATATAGCCATTTTTTGGGTAAAAATTTGAATTCAAAATATTTATTTTGAATAAAACATTTCTTATGAATACAAAAATGTTTTGTACAAGTTTAAAAATGTTTGTCCCACTTTAATAAAATATAAGGTTTGTAAAAATAAAAATTTCTTTGATCATAAAATGCATTAGACACTTTGTTTTTTCATACCTTAAGTGATATGGATGCTAAAGTGAATATTTACGACTAAATACTTGTTTACGTCATAATTTGTAGTTCAATGAGTTTACGTTTTGTGATTATCAAAACATAGAGATATCGATATACGTTAATAACGTTTTTAGGCAATATTTATATCAACAATCTCCCCCTTTTTGATGATTACAAAACCTAAACTCATTAAGTCTAAAAATTAATTTTTAGACAAGTACTTAGTAGGTTTATATTCACTTCTCCCCCTTTTTGTAGAATCAAAAAGGTTATGCCGGCTACCTTCATAAATGAAGTTAGACGGGATGAAAGCCCCCCCTCGTTCGATGGCACCAAGGGATCGAGATATGGAATGCTCGCAAGAAAAATATTAGAAGCACAAGCATATATAGAAAAATATGCAATATACAAATAACAAGCATAGCAAACAAATATTAAGGATACATAACAATTAATTCAAAGTGATTATGTTAAAAGATCCTAATTTGCCAAAGAGAGCCATCGGACTTGCTTGTAACAAAAGGTTGGTTGATTCGTATTTGAAAGTGAAAATCATAAGCATATAGTATGCTTAGATGGTTGATGATGGAGTGTTTGGAATGAAGATGGTTGAGTTAAGGTAAGGTTGTTGGATTAATAGAGGTATATGTTTGGGTCATGAATGTTGGAGAGTTTGGTGGTGGAGTGTTTGTAGCGGAAGAGGTTGATTAAGGTTTTGGATGTTGTTCAAGTGAGGGTATTGGATGTCATCTAGTGAGAAGATATACAATCCAAGTGAAGTGTTCATTGAAAGTAATGGTTTTTAGGAGAAAGATGCAACAAGGTCAATTTTTGACATGTTTTTCAACTTGATTCAAGTTGTGGGGTGATGAAGGAGAGCTAGAGGAAAGTTGTTCCAAGTTGCATTGAGCAATGTGTAAGGCAAGAAGAGCACAAAGCTCATGGGCTTCCTTTAGTTCTTCAATGAACTTCAACTGTTCGGACGAAGGTGATGATGGTGGAGTGTGGTTGTTATTAGGGATGGATGATTGGACATCCAACATGGGTATAACATGTGTGTTGGTAGTAGGTGGTGGTGATACTCTTGGTGGTGGAGATGTTTGTGAGTTTGGGTAATCATGAATGGATGAAGTTGTGGAAGAATAGGATGTTTCATGAGTGGATGATGTTTTGGATGGTGGATTGGTAGGTTGAACAAAATGTGAGGTGTTAGGAATGAGATTGGGATTGTTGTTTTGAGATTGAACATGCTCTTCATATGGCTTATGTGGGTGAGATGAAGATGTATTTTGGGAATAAGGATGGATATTTGGTTATTATGATGAGGTTGTGCACGGGTTGATTTGAGTGAACATGAGGTTTGTGTATCATGAAATATGGTTTGACCTTCATGAGTTAAGTTGTAGTGGTGATGACACACTTTGTAGAGTGTAGGGAATGGTTATATGGTTGAATCTTTTTGTGAGGATGACTAGGTGGAGTTATTGGTGAAGTTGCGAAATGAGTATCAAGTGATGTGATTGGTGAGAGTGAAAGAGCGATGTTCATGGAAGGGATTTCTTGGTAGGAGGGTGTTATAGATGATGCATTAGGTGCATTAGGAGATGAAATTTGAGGCTGAGGTGAGTAAAGTTTATGAGGTTTGAGTGTGTGAAGGTTTTGATGTTTGAGTGTAAGGTAGAAAGATATGAGGTTTGAGTATGTAAAGATTATGAAGTTTGAGTGTAATGTAGAAGGATATGGGCGAGTAAAGGTTGTTGATATGTAATGTTGGTGGGAAGGAGAGTGAGGTGTTAGGTATGTAATTTTGAAGACATAGGAGGAATTTGGTGTTAGATGTTTGACAACATCATTTGGTTTGACGGGATTTTAATGGAAGTTAGGCTTTCTTCTCCAAATGGGTTTCTTGCTAGTTTTGGTTTAATGGGAGAGGACATGATGAGATGAGTGGAGATTGAGAGGAATAAGAGTGTTTATAATGTAGGATTGGTGGGATCAAGGATGGATAAACTTTGATGGAAGGTTTAGGATATAATAGGTTTGTGAATTTTGAGAAGTGTATGATGAAATGGGCTAAAAAGTAGAAAAAGGAGACAACACCTTCGACCATCAGATGGCCGGTCCCCTTAATTGGAGGCCGGTCCCCTTAATAATTAAGGGGGCCGCCTTATGATTTAAGGGGGCCGCCCATCTGGTGATTCCCAGATTGCCAGAAAAGGGGTTTTGGTAGTGAATTTCAGAAAGGTTTTGTTTTTGGTTTCAAACAAGTCCAACTCTTTGAGGCAATTAAGCATACACTAATTATGTAGTCAATTATGTAGCCAAAGCATGTTAACCAAAGAGATTAAGTAAACAAGCAATTTCATCTAGCATGTAAACTTACTCATCAAGCAAGTAAAAAATAAGTGCTAGGAAACAATAAGCAATATCAAGTATTTCATAACTACATAACTAGGAGGATTAATCCTAATGTGTATCAATGTGCAATAAGTGGGTAGTTATAATAGCATAAATTTCTAGACTTGTTACAAACAAAGTCTTAATAGACAAACCATGGTCCTCTTGATTTGATTTAGTTCACTTATAAGTGTCATTTATATAAATATAGATGACAAATATGAGATCACCATGCATGATTTAAAAGAGATGTTTTTAGCATTATTCAACAATGTTTGAAAGTAGGTTTTCACTTAGATGTGAGAGTTATTTGAATAAAATAGATTGGATTTTGCTTCAAAATGTGTGAATGAACGGTAAAGAATATTTTCCCAATCTTTAGTATTGATCAAAACAAAATTGTGGATATTGATAGAGAAAACATGTTATTTAAAAGTGGGATAGTTATTTGAAAAACTATTTTCCAAAATGTGAGGTTTTTGCATATTTTTAGATATATTAGATTTTTGGCAACAAATATCATTAATCATATACTTTAAAAGATGTTTATTAAAGATCTCATGCTCAAGAGGATTGGTTAAGCCTATTATTATCTCATGCTATCGTTTCTACATATCCTATGATCCTAAAGGAAGTGATGATGATAATTTATATGTTAGATGCGAGAGTGTTGAATGGGGTATAACCTAACATCTATAGTTCCTTTGTTTTCGCACGCTTATCTAACTTAATGCTATAGTCTATGAGAGCTTGTTTCATCCATAGTTTTCTTACGCGAGGGATCTAATCCTACTTCTATATTAACGATTGATCCACTTAACTCATTTCACTTCATCACCATGAGTTTGTAAATAGTAGATGTAGAAGATTTCCATTTTCTATTTTGTTCGGCAATGAACAATTTTATTTTATTCCTAGGAAAGTCAACCAATGATGTTTCTAGGTTATAAGAATATAAGCTATTATGTACATATATATGTATAGCTAAGCATTAATCTAACTAATCATTTATCTAAGCATGCAAATTATAGCGATGAACTTAAAAGAAACGCGTACCTTTTAGTCTTCAATGGAATATCTTCAAGCACTTCAAGTGACCATGTTGACTTATAGAAGTCATTTGCAGATGATATTCCAACTTCTTCCAAGATTGAAAACTTAGCCACTTGGTCCCCATTGTCTCATTGGTCCAAAGTTTTTTGGTCCAAACATATTTAACATTTGGCTAGGATGCATGTTTGGTGGTAATATTTCCCAAGGATTGTAACTTGGTTGATAATTCCACATTTGATTTCTTGTGTTATTGTAATTTTGTCTATTTTGGTTTCTTCTAGGTTGAGGTGCTTTAGATCGAGTATGAGGATTATTTGGTTTTCTCGGTGGTGGAGTTTTAGATCTTAATTTAGGTTTAGGGGATCCTACTTCGGTCTTTAAGGATGGTTTATAAAAAGTTTTTACTTTTTCATCATTCGCAATGGGCATTTTTCTATCTTTTGTAAGTATATACTTAGGATTTGATTCTAATGATTTTTGTTTACTAGAATCACATTCAAACTTTATACTTTTATTTTCACTAGTTGAAACATTAGTTGAGATTAATCCTAGACCGGTTTTATCTTCCGAAGTTTCTTGAACACTTATTATTTCTTAAGTGGGTTACTACTATTTTTAAACTTGTCAAGTTTGAAAATTTCATCTTTAAGTTTTTCGTTTTCATTTTTAACTTCTAAGCATGTTTTACATTTTATAAAAACTTCTTTTCCTTTTTCCAAATGTTGTAGTTTAATTTTTAATTTGAGTACTTCATTTTCTAATAGATTATTAACATGTTTTAGTGACTTATTTTTAGCTATAACCTTTTGACCTAATTTTCATAACCTATTATATTCATTATCTAGGTCTTTTTCATCTAATGATTGTTTTTCATCACTAAAGTATTCGGTTTCGGAACGTACCTCGCTTGATGTCTTAGCCATAAGACACTTTTCTTCATTTGTGGTTTCTTTATTGTCCTCATCGCTATCACTCCAAGCACCTCCAATAAACGCCTTTTAATTTTGATCTCTTGACATCATTGGACTCTTTCTGATGAGATGATTTGGATTGCCACATTTAAAACACTTCCTTTCATTATATGGTTGCCTAACATATCTTCCTCGTCTTTTGAAGAATTTCTTGAAGTCTTGTACGACCATAGCATACTCTTCATCATCACTTTTGGAGGTTGAGAATTCTTCGTCACTAGAGTCTTTTTTAGCTTTCAACGCAATTGATTTGCTTTGCTCCCTTTTTCCTTTGACCATCTCGGAGTCTTTCTTTATTATATCTTCGTAGACCTTTAAGTTGCCGATCAATTCGTCAAGTTGTAGAGTTGACAAATTCTTTGATTCTTCAATAGCCGTGACTTTAGCTCGCCATTTTGGATGAAGAGCCCTAAGAAATTTCCTAACAAAATTCTTACTAGAAAAGTTCTCAACAAGTGCTTTTAAACTTGTGATAATAGTGTTAAATCTAGCAAAAGCATTATCTATTGATTCCTCCTCCGGAATCGTAAATTGTTCATATTGTTGAACAAGAAGATCTATTTTATTATCTTTAACTTGACTATTACCTTAGTGAGTGATTAGTAAAGAATCCCAAATTTCTTTTGCGGTTTTATACATAAAAATTCTTTCATATTCTTTGCGTGGTAACGCATTATAAATAACCATTTTAGCCTCATTATTTTTTGCTAGTTTCTTTTTCAAATCATCATTTTATTTTTCAAAAGATACAATTTCATCATTTTTAGTTTCAAAATTATATTGAATAGGGGGAAAATCACCAAAGGTAATAACATGCCAAAGATCAAGATCTTTTGATTTCACATAAGTTTCGAATCTATTTTTCCAATAAAGAAAACCATCACTTTCAAATAATGGTGGTCTTTGCATACATTGCCCTTCTAAATATTTTTCAGATTCCATAGATCGTTACAAGTTTTAAAATACAATATATTTTAAAAATCTTGTTTGACCTGGCTCCTGATACCAATTGTGGAAAACTAGAAGGGGTGGTTGAATAGTTTTACGTCTTTTTAATTTTATTATGAAAACTTAGTTTAGTTTTAAAACCTTGTTTACAATTAAAATTTTGATTCGATCTTATGTGAACTCAAATCTTGAACAATATAAACAACTATATCTAAGTATGAACAATAATAATAATGTAAGCTAAGTATGTGAAATCAACACATGCAAAATATAAACAATTATAGCTATATACGAGAGATAAGTAAGTAAACGTTTAGTATGTACTCCTTAATTATATGTTGTATGAAAACTATACTTGATCGAAATGATCAATTATATGTATGTTATCTTTTTAGTTTGATTGTAAAGACTTTGTTTCGAGAATGAAACTTTTGTTTGATCTTTAAATGAAATCAACACTAGCACTATATGAGCAACTATATATATATATATATATATATATATATATATATATATATATATATATATATATATATATATATATATATATATATATATATATATATATATATATATATACTTCTACGTCTACGAAAGTAATAACGATATAAGCAAGATAATAAGTAAGAGATGGAAAGATCAAACCGCGAGACAAAGCATTTATAGTGGTTCGGCTACAAGGACACCTTCCTTGCCCTACTCCACTCCCCGAGTCACCTACTCGAGAGTTTTCTTCACTATGTCAACAAGCTCCCTTATGGCGGAGAAAACCTTACACACCAATATACACACCACAACTTCGTCACAACTTATTCACACCTTCTACACAACTTCTACACACCTAGTCACTACTTAATCACAACACTACTTCTTCACACCTATCTATATTCAGAACTATCTATTTCACAACAATCTTCTTCACAACTATCTACTTCCTAACTTCTCTACTTCACAACTATCTACTACACAATCTCTCTATCTACACACCTTGCTAATCTATCCTCTGTCAAGTATTCACAACAAGTTACACAAAGAAATAGATATAATGGATGATGATCTAACAACTTGGATGTGGAGGTCACAACAAGTTGTAATACTTCTTCTCTTGGTAGATTGAAGTATTCTTCTCTTGCACTTGAAAGGTTGAGGCTTAGATCACTTTGAAACAAAGATTAATGTATATATGATCAAAGGATTTTAGAGAATAGAAATGAGATCTAGAACAGAAAGTTTTGGGGTGCAAAAGGTGAGAAAAATCTGTGGAATGAACCAGTATTTATAGGGGGGAAAATATTGTTTGGGAGCGTGGGCGGTCCCCTTAATAATTAAGGGGGTCGCCTAGTATAATTAAGGGGGCCGCCTAATAAAAAAAATATTTTTTCTTCAGATTTTTTGTCTTTTTGTGAGGGAGGTTTTTCTTGAAGAATGTAGCCGTTTTTTTTTGTAGAAATTTGAATTCAAATTATTTATTTTGAATAAAACATTTCTTATAAATACAAAAATGTTTTGTATAAGTTTAAAAATGTTTGTCCCACTTTAATAAAATGTAAGGTTTGTAAAAATAAAAATTCCTTTGATCATAAAATGCATTAGACACTTTGTTTATTCATACCTTAAGTGATATGGATGCTAAAGTGAATATTTACGACTAAATACTTGTTTACATCATAATTTGTAGTTCAAAGAGTTTACGTTTTGTGATTAACAAAACATAGAGATATCGATATATGTTAATAACGTTTTTAGGCATTATTTATATCAACAATGTGTTATTGGGGTGGCAATCGAGTCGTGTTCGTGTTGACCTATTCGGGTTCGCGTGTTGGCGGGTTAGTATAACCTCTACCCAAACACGACCCATTTATTAATCGTGTCAAGAAACTCAACCCTAACATGCACCTTCATAACACGTATAACCCATTTTTGACCCGTTTAACCTATTTAAATAAATAGGTTAAGTAGTGAATAAGGTTGGTGGTTTGTTGATTTAACTATCTTAAATGTCAAAATAATATAAGGATTTAAAATATGATAAAAATAACAGACAAATAACTATACGACAATTTTCTTAGTTATAAGTGTCAATTTCTATGATATATGACGTATAGTCGTAATTCAATTATATTAAGTATATAACAGAATACATTTAATCCACATCCAACATAAAATGGCATGTTATATATTTTATGTTTAGAGTGTTATATAATTAAACGGGTTCACGGGTTAACCTGTTTAATATTTACTCAACCCAAACACGACCCATTTATTAAACGGGTTAGACGGGTTTACCTGTTTTTGACTCAAACCTGTTTATCCTCAACCCAAACCTGTTTAACTTCGTGTCAGGTTCGTGTCGTTTATCGTGTCGTGTCGACAATTGCCACCCCTAGGTGTTAAGCACATTAGGAGCGTTTGTTTTTTCCTTTTTAGGTTGAGATGTGGGACTCACCCACATCTAGTGTACTTATTTGTTTTTTTTGCATAATAAAATTTACCAGGGGTATTGAATCGCTTTACCCAAAAAAATATATTACTCCCTCCGTCACAGGAGGGGAGTCCACTTTGCTATTTTCTATTGTCCCAAAATTAATATTCACTTTCAATTTTGAGCAATCAAAATGCTTATAAGTGGGTGAGAATGAATTTTTATTGGTTAATATTGTAAGGAGTCACTTTTCTTAAAGTTTGAGAAATAAGAAAGTGGAAATATAATTTGGGACGGAGTAAGTACTTATTTCGTTACAAATTTATTGTTTACATTTCTCTTTTTAGTTATCTCAAATTAATTGTCCACTTTCAAAAATAGATAAGGAATCTTGATCGAGTTTACCATATTACCCTCATTTTAGGTTATTATTACAAACATTAGAAAAGTTATAAATTAATAGTAAAAGTGTCATTATACAAAAAGTAAGAAAGATAAATTTATATTAATGATATTTTTCTTAAACTGTCTGTTTATTGTCGGTGAATAATTATTTTTGCGCGGAAGGAGTAGTAATGCAATCATCTTTCATGGTATGATGGGAGCATTTGGTTCAACAAGGGGATTACTATGGGAATGGGTTTACAAACCCATCACTTTTGGTGAGTTTAGAAAATGCATACTTTTGAGGGTTTGATACCCATATTCGAATACCAAACCTACCAACCAAACAAATGCAATAGAAATGAAAGTCATTCCATCATACCAAACACACTTTACATTTAGACACAAATTTCTTAATTAGATCATATAATTATCATATACATTATACTTTAAAAAAAATTGTTTACAAATGGTAATTTCTTGACTAGTTATATGCTAGTTGACTTTATATGATAGTTGACTTTATAAGCTAGGGAAATTGTATCTTGTTTATGGTTTGCTTAATATGTTTATTGTACAAGCATCATAATGATGCTGGAAATCTGCAAATAAGGGAAAGGAAAAAATGGATGATCTTGAAAAGAGGATACATGGTCTTGAAGAAGTTATTGGTAGGGCAAAGCAGGCAAAGGATGCAAAGGAGGCACAGGAACAAAAGAAGGTCAATATAGGTATGCAATTGTTGTTTTCATGCTCTTGACTATATTGGTGAACCTTATTAATTTAATTTCTGTATTCAAGCTCTTGGTTGCATGCATTTGGTAAACATTTTTCAGAAGTGACTGAGATATCATCAAGTGATTTAGAACTAGAAACATCATCTAGTTATTTGGAACTAGAAACATCATCTAGTAATGAAGATCAAGATGTGAATATACTCTCCATTGTTAAGTACCCACTGACTGAAGATGATTTGAAGATAATTTCGAAAAGAACGGGGGAAGGCAAAGGCTTCAAGGGGAAGAGAAAGGCTTCCCCATGTTGGGAAATGGGGTGGGGAGGGGGAGGCTTCCACTTCCAAACCTTCCACTTCTAAGGCTTCCACTCCCAAGCCTTCCACTTCCAAGGCTTTCACTTCACAACCTGTTAACACCTTTGTTCATAAAATACCAAAAAGTATGGTAAGGATTACAAATGTAGTACTTGGTCTTGGAGCGGTTGTGGGTTGCTCAAGCAAATACAGTAATGAGTGGTATATGCCTCCCACCAAGAAGCTTAAGTCTCCCCCTAAGAAGCTCAAGTCTCCCACCAAAAAGCTCAAATGTTAGGTTCTGTTGGTAAGGTAATCAAGATGTGAATATTTTGTAGATAATGATTTACTAAAAACAGTATTAGGTATGTAAGTATTATGTATTTAGGTTACTAATGATGGTTTCTTGATGGCTTACTCAAAACAATGACTATTAAGATGTATATTTTGCTCATTATGGTTCAATTAATGGTTTAGCTAGTATGTATATTTTGTTGATGATGGGTTAACTGTAATATATTTGGTTTGTATGTATTAAGCTTGCAAGAGTAGAGAATGTGTTGTAGCAGGTTTAGAGAATGTAGGGTCTTCATTAGAGATATGGGTAGAATTGGAAATATGGGTAAATGTAGTAAAATATAGTCAACTACATTTGTTTAACTGCATTTGTTAGTCAACTGCATTAGTTAAGGTGTGTTTGGGTAGAATTGGAAATATGGGTATAGTCAACTGCATTTACAACAACCTGCATTTGGCTTGCAAGTAGTATAATGCATATTTGATTTTTTTATAGTCAACTACATTAGTTAGGTGTGTGTTTGTGTAGAATTGGAAATATGGGTATAGTCAACTGCATTTTATACTATCGACATTAGGTTTGCAGGTAGTATAATCCTTATTTGGCAAGGTAGTAAAAATATAGTCAACTGCAATTTTTTGCAAATTAGGGAATGTTCGAAACTGCATTTGGAACTCCTAATATTAGTTTGAATTTTGCAACTTAACCAATGTTTAGAAATGGCTAGGAAATACTGGTAAGAATTGGAAAGATGGGTAAGGTAGCCCATTTGACTTTTTATAGTCAACTGCATTAGGTTGAGGTGAAATATTTGACAATTTATAGTCAACTGCATTTAATTTTTTGGCAGATTAAGGGGTGTTTACAGGTTAGTAATGTTATTAACATACAATGAGTGTTAAGTTATAAAATGACCATTTGCAAGTAATACAAAGACAATTTAACTTTTTATAGTCTACTAATACAATGATCATTTACACGCAGTCCCTTAGTCACACAGAAGCAAACCTGAAACTATGATGCCATAACAACCATCCACCACCTTATTCCAACTCTTTCCTGCATCATTGACTGACACTTCCTAGTCCAACAATTTGCACTTCACTTCTAAGAGCAAAGTTCCCAGGAATCATATCCTTGTGAAAAACCTTAACCAAGTTTCTAATTGTAATGTTAAGATGATGGCAATATTATTCAGGAGAAAACACATAAACATTATGAAGTATCAAAGCAACTCCTACAGTTATTGCCTTTCCAAATATCTCCTCTTTAAGCACTTTGTGATGAATAGTATCCGAAATTGAACCTCAAAGGTCTTTCATTGTTACTGTTAGAACACCTAGCTCATTTGGAGTACAAGGCTTGATTATTGCAACAACTTGGCCAGTTTCCCATTCTTGAGCAAATTCTAGATAGCTCCCAAACACACACTCACGTTCCCCTCATCAGCATTCACAAACTCAACCGCGCTAACCCACGACGCACGCGTAAAATCCTCTCCTCACCCACATCATCAACAATTTTCCGAATATAATCCTGTGTCGACATTACACACTCCTCCCCACCTTCCTTAGCATCTACTTATTTGCGGAGCTTCACCGCTTGAACAGTACCCACGTGACCTGGTATTACCCTAACCGGCTTTTCATCACAATTATCAACATCAGGGTTTTGCGATGAAATTAGTGTTTGGGTGGTGTTTGTCTTACCAACATGTATGCGGTGTGTGTTGCAGGGGCAAATGGCGGGGGTTAGTTGAAGATCGGAATCATATATATCAAGTGATAGTTCTCATTCATAATTTGGGGGAGATTTTTTTTTTTTTTTTTTTTTTTTTTTTTTTTTTGACCGATGGTGGTGCTAGTGGTGTGTTTTTTTGGTGTGTGTGATGTATATATATATATATATATATATATATATATATATATATATATATATATATATATATATATATATATATATATACTAGTCATCGAAGCCCGCCCGATGGGCGGGCACGTCTTGTGAGTTTTCAAGGAATATATTAAGTGACGGTTAATTAATTACGGACATCGTGAAATATTTATAGAGTGAATAAAGAACAGAAAGAAATGAACGGTAATCATATAAAAGAGAATAAAACGTAAGAAATGATATGCCATTAAAAAATATTTGTAACGTTTATATAAACGATGTAATTGTATAACTTTATTTTCATTTCATGTCCAATTGCAATAGTTAAGTCATTTTTGCATAAGTCAACATGGTTGTTTATTTGTGAGATTTGTATGAACTTTATAAATAAAGTTTTGTGTATACAACATTTTATGTTTAAATAAATCGTTGTAGCCAAAATATATAAGTAACGGTTAATCAATTATAAACATTTATCAAGTGTATTTAGAACGAAAAGAAATTAATGTTCATCCAATAAGAGAAAATAAAAGTTAATAAATTATCCGCAAGAACAAAGTATATGTTGTGAGTTCAAGTGCGAAATAAATTATCCGATAAAAAAATAGTAAAAGTTAATGAACTATTAAGGAATGTTCAAGGCACCATCTGAGAAGTTCTTTACCATATGCGTCACCCTCACACAATGGAACTATACTTCTATCTTCTCCGATGCTCTAAACCATTTTTGTAACAAAACCTCAGTGATATAAAATTGTTCCTCCTGATATACGTTCTTTTCCTTAGCCTTTCAAAGATTGCATCTAAAAACGGTTCATCCATCACTGACAAAATTCGGACCTACAAATTAAACATGTAGAGAATTAGTTATAAAGAATCGTTTAACCCACCCGTTGCCGCCGGAGCATTGCATTGATGCTTAGAACTTTATCAATTAACATACATGCAGACAAATAGAAGTACCAAATGAAAATTAATGTTACCTCTTTAGGAGTAAGTCATGGACTTGTGAATTATGCAAATTGTAACTCGTACTTATGTCCTCTGGCACATGAGCGGTGAGCGGTGCTATTTTATAAGAAGACTTATTCTTCAATGCTTTTTTAAGTTGCAGTGACAAATGAGCGGTGACATCTACTGTTCACTGCTAATGCTCACAACTCACGGCAACTGCTTACAGTTACTGCTCACTGCTACCACTCATTTTAACAAACACACCCATAGATCATACTTTTATTAGGCAGGCAATGAGAAGTTTCCGGATGGTGATATATTTTCAAGACCCGTAATCAACTCCCAAACCAACCGTATTTAAGAAAAACATAAATAAAATATTGAAAATGCTAACGGTAGCCCTTAGGGCTGTTGATAATAAATTTTTCATAAAATTCGCTAATATTAAGACATAATGAGAAACATGATTCGCATTTTTCGCAAAAATGACCATTAAGAAGAGTGAATTGAATTTGTGTGTAAGAAATTTTAGGAGATGGTTAGTAATTTTGGATGATTTTGAATGATTTTATTTAGACATTATATATTGTCATAGCAAAAGTTTCAAAAAGCAGTTGTTAACAACCCCTAAGGGTTGCTGTTAGCAAAACCCATAAAATAGTAAGTAACATGTATTACGAATCAAATTCTAGCAAGTACATACTAAAATTATAGTATTATAGTAAATCATCTTTTAATCAGGTCAAGGCGAACCCCTATACTTAGTAGTTCTATTGCGCACAAGAGCCCAAGGACTCCCCATTTTATGCAATACATTTACAAATGCTCATTTATAAATAATGAAAATGACACATGAAAAATATAACTTCTACCGAGTTTCACAACATACCTTTTCAACTTTATTATTGTTGTTCCATTACTATCATTTTTTTTCTAATAATTGGACCGCACGAAATGAAAATTAAGGTTTAAGTCGTCGTGTGTTTTTCCTAATATATACAATAGTCAATGAATAGATGCAATCTATCATGTATCCTCCTAAAAAATAAAGAAGTAATGTAAGATATATTTTATGTTGGGCCTTTAGTATGTTACAGTAGTGATTCATAAGATGATTCCAACATGTGGGAATGTACAAAATATATCTCTTGACAAAGTAGATGCTTCTAATTGCAGAGTTAAAGGCTTATCAAACTCTTCTTCAAGCCTGCAGATGTAGATAACAACAACAAAACTTATCCCTAAAATCAAACAAAAGTAACAAAGATACTAAAACATGCCTATAATTCACACAGTAGCTATATGTATACCTTATAAAAGTGATTAAATATCACTGATCATATAAGCACTACCAATTAAATTAGAGGTATTAAGACGTTTTGGTTACCCATTGACATCATCCGAGACATGGAATGGCTCATAAGGATTGTTTTTCAGTATCCTTCACTGTTACATATTCAAAATGATCAGTATATACATATTTGAAAATCGTGTGGAGTCTGATATTATTAGTTTGATATTATATGTATGCATGTTTAGTTTGTATATGTTGACTTATCTTTGAGCTGAATTTTGAGCTTAGGCTTTTGTTTTCACGTATTGTATCGAATACTTTATGCTTATATACTGGTTATAGGTGTAGATTGATGTATGGATTTTTGCCTATGGAATTCGATTTTTTTCTTGGATAATCAACATGTTTTAAGTGTTTATTCGTCGCTCATTTGATTTAATCTAGTGTTTTAGCTTTATGGTGAGTTATGTAATCTGTATGTAATCTGAAAATACTTGTTTGTCGTGGGCTTCTGAATCACCTCAGCAAGTGATCATTTAACTTTTTAAGAAAGTACCTGAGGCTGTTTTGTCACTGCTCAAGTAGTAAATTGTTAGGCTAGGTAAATAGGGAAGCTTATTTGCCACCAAATTTCAAATATTTGAAGTGTGTATTGAAATATGAGTCGTGGGTTCATTTTATGTGTTTGTTACTTCAAGAGTTTTCATGTTTTGAATCTGATTTTGTGCTTGTTTTTGAAATTATGTCGAGATTTTCCTGAAGACAACATTAAACATGATTCTCAAAGCTAGTGAAAGTTGATGAACAAAATAATTAGTTTAATTACGCCTAGTTGTGAGTGATAAGTTAGGTAATGAGTTAGCAATCATACTTTGCATGCTAGATAAGCCTCTATTACCTTTCCCTATGGTCCCTTCGCGTTTATCTTTTTTGGACCATTGCTTTGGAATACGCTGTAAAGGTACATACTTAACAATTACTTTAAACAGGGTACCTGAGATAATAAGATTAAACCTTAACTCGCAGAAAGAGGGACTGACTTTACATAAAGAATTCGCAAAGAGGATAATAAAATGCAACATATTTATGGAGCATATATAATGTCAGCAACATCCCAATACTGCCTATAACATGCTGTACAGGTAGCCAAATCGAATTTAATGATTGAATTTAGAATGGATAAACATATATCTTTCTAACTAAAAGAAACAATGTTGCAATGTCAGTCTACTAATTTAAAGTATATGCTCAAGCATTACCTTTCTCATTAACAAAAACATGCCTGTCGAAGAATTCTGCAAATTCGATGACATAATCACTTACAATGCCAGACACTCTTAAATGTAGCAGCTCCATCAAACTTAAATATTGTCATTGTTGTGGCTTTCATGACAGCATAGATGTCTAATTTATCTCTAAATTTCTTCTAGCAAGTCGTATCATGTTCCTACACCAAGACAATACGCAGCATGATCAAACGTCTCCCAGACAATCAATTGGCCTTTTTACCAATGGGTAACTGAAAACTTTAGCAGTTCATTTTCGCAATGGGTAACTGAGCTAAATATGGCATTAGGGACACTTGTAAAAGCAACAGAAAAAAAATTCTCAAATACCTGTCGAATTAATAAATGGATAGGGCCCCAAAGTCATTTTTTTAGAAGTTGTACCCCAAAAACCTGCTAGGTCAGAACTTCATAATTGAATCCAAACTGATTTACAACTTCAGCAAATTGATCCCTTATGCCAACTTTAATAACAATTACGTCAATATCAACCTCTAATAATTGACAACCAAATCATTTATTTGATGATATTTATGAAACTGAATATGAGCAATAAAGAAAAAGAAAACATACAGTTATTAATTCCTTGCAGGGATTTTCACTCAGGTCATTATTTGGGCTTGTTTTCACCCTAAGGTTCTTCAGGGTTCGTTTTGCCTGATGAAAAGACAATTGCTTCAATATATTAAACAATATAAACCTGAACAGAAATATACAGGATTCATAATACGAATATGCACAATGATGTCGATATGTTTTTTCAAATGTTATTTTTTAAGTTATCTTATATCTTGCACATTAGAGATATAAAAAAAGCCATGTCAACTCATTCTTAACTAAGAACGTACCTTTTATTGACATGGTACTGAGTCCAAAGAACAATCAACATCTCTATTTGATTCTATAATGGGGGTACTGATCACTTCCTCTACATCCAAAAATCCACGATGAAACTTAAGCTTAAAAATGAACTACATGAATTTTGATTCAAATGAGTATGAAACCTGGTAAATAAGTGTACATAGCTATTTGATTTTTATATATTTAAAAAAAAAAAAAAAAAAAAAAAAAAAAAAAAAAAAAAAAAAAAAAAAAAAAAAAACCCCTTGTGAAAGCAATCTTTGGGTAGACATGTAAGGAACGCGTTCATGTTCCAATGATGACACATGTTACATGATCCAAAACGCGTTTGGCTTAAGTGCCATCGTATAAGACTATCCTCTTGTCTTGTTTGCCACATCATTGAGTGTAGAAAATGAACAATTTGATCCAATGCAACCCTATACGTTAGCACAAATAAACTATTAGCATGTTGGTTCATAGACCAATTCATTGCTAGGATTAAAGAACCAAAAATATTAGATGAAGATAAAATAAACTATTTTTTGGTACACTGATTTGATATATACAAATGAACTATGAATATCATTTAAATACAAAAACTGACTCGTCTTTGCTAGTAACTCAATCAACCTGATTGTAGTGGCAACCATCTTATACGTTCATCATAGAAACCATAGACCTACGGAAACCATAAAACAGAGAATATACTTGTAAGTTAAGATCAGCTTTCCAATAAATTAATAGAGATGAGTTGATTAAATGAAGTGTTGCTTTCATTTTTTATAAACTTAGGCACACAACTTTGTTCGTTCAATGTTTTTGAAGTAGAGTTCTTTACTTTAAATTCAATTTAACAACAAATCATAAGAAATAATTAGTCCCAACTTGATGATAGATATTTTAATAAAAAGTCGAATACTCACACGTTCTGCGTTTTTCTATGGGTATTCTGCATATCTTTATGGCTTCTTCCTCCACACGCTCTGCATATCTTTCCGGAACACGCACAACTTCATCAAAACTGGGCCACCTAATCTTAACAGAAAGAAAACAAAATTTCAAATAAGTATGATCACAATATGAAGCATGGGAACCTAAAAAGACTAAAAAAGTTATTAAAAGCATATTCAAAGTGCTATTTCCATGTTAGTTTGAGAGCTAGTCTCAAAGTATGAGTGTTATAAAGGTCTATGACGGATCAAATAAATAAAAAAGTCAGCTCGTCAAACGGGTCAAATGGGTCAAGTTTATTTTTTTTATATCAAAACCTCCAAAATCATGGTATTAAAATAAGTTTTATTGAAATAATATATTGTGATCGTTGTAACATTGTATGGTAACTGATCATAAAAGCATTTAAAAACTTCTGCCAAAAACTGTTTCAAGCCAACAACTTGTTTTTACCTGTTACAGGGACATCTGACCCAACTATTTTGACACCTGAATGAATAATGCTGAGTGGTTCAGCAGGACATACCTTCTCCATGAAGGGTTCATTGCGCATGAGCCCATTGAAGCTCATTTAAGTGGTCTGCATCATGTAGAAGTCTCATAAACATTCACTTATATGTAAAAGTCATTTAAAAGGCTGTAATTTAACGACCAATATGAGATATTTTGTATCATACATTCAATCACAACATAGGAGGGTTCTTGTCCTTTTTTGGTGTCTTTGAACAGCTCTTTTCGGACATTTGTTGTAAGTATCCCATTGTTTTTTGCGCTTTTGTCTTCAACAGTCATGGATTCTACCCGTTATTAAAAGACTCCAAGCTTAATATATTGCTCACCATAACTCTGTAAAAAAAAAGGAACTGTAACAATTACCTGATTAAAGTGGTTCCATATTGAGATGGAGCCTTTTAAAGAGATTGGATCAGGGTTGATGACTTTACGTGATGAAAAATTAACAAACTTCCCCATCAGGTTGCCCCTAATCCTCTCCTCTTTGGCCTCGAGTCTAATACATATGGATTTGATAGGACGACTTGAACATTGTGTAGCCTGATAGACGGACATAATCCTATCAGAAGGGTGTATAACAATACTACAATCTATTTATAATTTGGAATATACCGAACCATCCACTGCAAGAACCGATCACGACTACTCTACCTTTGCTTTTCCTAAGATGCGGGAGTGTAAAATGTGTAATATTAACCGGTCCCCAAACATATACGTCCTACCGAAGAGTGTAGCTTGTATGTTTAGTACATGTTCTTTTAATATGACGAAAAAAATAACAAATGGGTGAGTACCTACTTATTCATTAAAAAAGATGTGATGTGTAACGAATTTATTCAGTATTCCAGCAAATATCTTATAGTTACCAGGAGGAGGATTTGTCTTGATTTATCTTGGGTGTTCTTTGACAAAGAGTACATCAGCAAATATATTGTTTACGCAACCAAGTGACTGTAAATGTAGGTTGTGGGCACATTAGAAAATGGCTAGTTTTGACCCGTTATCATACTCGTGCGTATTGCAACTTCTATTAGTGACACTTTGAATTTATTTACAACTTTATGAGATACTTTAGTTATTGATAACTAACCACCTTTGATCAGTTCAAATTAGGACAATGTATCAATAAAAGCTGATAAACTTAACTGAGTACTAATACTTATTGCCTACCCAATGTCTACTGTCTTAGAAGTAAATGAGAACATGTAAAAGTATTGTCCTTCCATGACTATATGGTAGTATTAAAGCTCTCATCTTTAAGCTAATTTCTAAAACCCATACCTGATAGATACATCCCAGAACCATGAAAAACCATTCAGGATTTAATGTCACAGACCCTTGAATAGATGACTGGATAATCAAGATTACCACTTGCGAGCTGCACATTTCCTTCTGTCATTTTGCCATTAATGATCTGCAATGTCAGAGCTTCACATGCTGCAAATTCAAGGAAAACTCATAACCTTCCAACTGGAAGGATGTTAATTTGGTTATGTGTGATACAAATATTAACTACATATACCTTGATTCCGCTTTCATCTATTTCTATGTGGATTTGAACGGTTTATGTGGACCATTTATGGGCACTTTGATAAGAATTCTACGACGTATACCTTGACTGTCCTGAACTAAAAGTCTCGTATATGCCTTTTTTTATTTCCGAATATGTAGCTCCATGTTTGAACCCATGTATACTAAACGGTTCCAAAATTTTCACCTGCAAAACAGAATATTATGCTCGTTTTCCAAGAATATCACCAAGCTTAATTTTCTAGGTTACCTCATCTACCAATTTAGGTGGACACACTACCTCTACCATCCAATCTGGCTCAGTTAAATCTCTCGTAATCATGCGCATTTAACAGCCTTCATGCGGTAATGGATTGAAATACAAACGCTTGTTAGACTAATAGCACACTTAGTAGAAAAATTAACATGAACAGACTGCCATTCAGTTCCTGAACAAAAAGTAATAAATTAAACCTCGCAATCTTAAAATGAAATGGACTGATCGATAGGTTAGCTGCCTATAATAAAAGAATAATGGACTATCGGGTTCAAACAGAACCATGAAGCAAACACATACTTGGGCTTGTCACATAAATTCTAAAACATGGCCATTTGAAGTTTGACAAATAGAAGACCAGTTTGTTTTTTTTGAACCTAACTGGAAACTATTCTTAACAAAGCCGAGAACCAAACTAAAAACTGGTTTTTATAAGAATCTAGAACCACAAAGTGAATCGGACATGGCTTGTTTATTACTCGGTTTCGTTTTGATCCTGGTCCCATTCGTCAACTTATGCACACCCTAAATGACATTGTTTTAAATTAATTAGACTCACTTCTTGCAAGTACTCCCATCCAGGTCTTCTTTTGGCGACTGTATCCTGAAGCTGATCATACCACATATTTTTCTGAACATTACATCACTCATCACTAATAAGAAAAGAATTTAATACCTCGTAATGATAGTCCATTTTATTCATTATGTTGTACCTGTCCATGGAGGCCTGATAATCTGCACTGACATTGACAAATAATGATAATGTTGTAGTTTTTATTTTAAATCCATTATACTACTGAAACATGGCATCTTAGTTCAGCTAGTACTGCCGATATCTCATACAATAGGCCAGGCCTATTAGTCGTTGTCATCTCAAGTGTAAATCAACTTACCAAAGCTGAAACAAAGTAGGAAACCAGTAGGATCAGATTTGAGATCACCATTTTTTTAGCCCCAAAGGCTGATGTAGTAGTACCAGATGTACCTGGAGGTTCTTCATAGTTGTAATCACGGGCCCTGAAATCGTGCCTATGAGAAGATTATGTGACAGGTCTATGGAAATTAACCTTTTAATTTTTGCCATACTATCTCGAATCGAACCATTAAAAATGTTTCACTTAAATCCAAATTAAAAAATAGAAAGGATTTCAAGCTTTGAAAATGAGTCAGATGTCGAACCAACAAATTACTTGGATGTTATAGCACATAGTAAATGTTTATGATGAAGATTAAAAAGAAGCAAATTAACATAGGCTTATATGGCTATACACAATAGTGGTAGATTGTTTATGGTAACAATATCAACAGTAATTATGAGTGTATAGAAAAATTCCAGCTATGTTTCTTAAAAGTGGTAATATGAGGGATGATGACCTAATCATTATGTTACATAGATTAAACAGCAGTTCTACTGTATGTCTTGCAAAGCTAAATTGGATCAAGGTAAGGACTGAACCAAACTTACGTATATGAGTGTTGTTGTCAATACCTGTGGATATGAACTTAGTTTGGCGAAACAGCCGGTCATACATATTATACAGGGCCATACTGACGCTCTTTTTAATAGATATAACCTGAGACATAAATAACATAGCAAATAACAGTAACCGATAGTTGGTTTATAAGTAAGTCAAATATACTGATAACATATTCAGACCAAGCAACACCTCTGCCTTTCCATCCAAACTATCCGGCAAACCCAACAAAGAAAAAACTTCATATATGCAACAAACAATACTTATGAGTTTGTCTAAATGATTGTTAAAGTAATAGTTACAACAACACTTCCATTGTCACAAAACAATATCAAAACTTAACCTAACATAACAGAGATCACACTAACATCAGACATATGCTAATGAATCTATAAATAAAACATAATTATCGAGTCCTCTGGAATGAATCTGTTAGCATACAAATATGGACCAATAAACATTGTAGTTGCATAACTGGATTGCATAAGCACAATCATACTCATAACTTCAATACCTTTTCTTTTGTTCTTCAACTGTTGACGTAAAATCCTATATTTAAACAATGTCAATAAAACAATAAT
>JARVZY010006696.1:0-25628 GCA_030686995.1 Artemisia argyi | reverse complement strand
TATTGGGTACATTTGATTATTAGCATCTCTCCCCATAGCAACAAGCAACTCACCTCTACATTTATGTTTCAGAAAACAGCCATCCAAACCTATTACCTTTCTATAACCTGCAAACCAACCATCTCTCACACCTTTGAAGCAGACATAAAATCTTCTAAAATAATGTATTCCAGAAGAGGTTTCTTCATCATCTAAAACACATGTGCTGCCTGGGTTTGTATCAAGTACAACATTCCTATACTCCCACAATCTTGCATAATGTTCTTTCAACCCACCTTCATAATCAAATAATGCCCTCTGTTTTGCTCTCTGGCATTGCCCAACACTGACATTAATATGATACTTTGCCCTAATTTGTGTTTGCATTTTTAACAAGGGAATGAATGGGTCTTCAATGAGTTCCTTGGCAAAATGGTGTGCTATCCATTTGTAGGTCACCAAGCTTCCTAAGTTATAGTTCCTAGAACATTTGTGTTTGGATTTTAAGGATTTGATTTGGAAAGAATTCTCAGTTGACATCCATGAAGCAAACAATCTAAAACCACAAACATCTTTTTCATCATCAGTTAACTTAACAGGTTTTCTTTTAACTCTACTCTTTTTAGTAACCTTTCCAATTGACTTAGAAGTACCCTCCCCATCTTTAGAACAACCCCGAGCATCTTTTGAACAACCCTCACCATCTTTTAACTTTTTCTGTTGTGATCTTTTTTTTAAAGTTGCAGCTGATGCGTGGGAATCGCACCAGGCTTTACCTCTCAAGGGATCTTGAGAAGCTTACAACCCCCACCAGGCAGTGTACCTGATCGTTGTAGTATAGTATAGTGACAAGTACCGGGGGATTGATCGTTCATCTAGGAATAGTGTCGCTAGGATTAGAAAGCCTAAATACTAGTTCTAAAGGTGAAGGATGATTATTTTTGTATTTTTATATTTTTTAGAAAGCAAGTAAAAATCTCGGGTTTGAAGGATTTGGGCGGAATTAGTTGCTAGTCAACTAACCCAATACTAAGATGCAATCAAATTAAAATACTAAAAATGAAAATAAACTAAATTATACTAAAGTTGTGAGCAATAAGTGGAGAAAATGTGTTTACTTAGATTTCACTACTCCCTAGACATCTTTTACACGTTAATTACTTGTTATAATTGCATGGATGACGGATCATATTCCTTAATACCATTCATGGGGTGGCACACATAACTCCCCAATTCTATGAGCTCTTATCTCCTCCTACACCATGCCCAACACAACTATAGGGATTGTAAACAGTGGCTTATGCATTAAATACAACCAATAAAGACCTAGTGCGCGTCGGTTCATGTTTCTTAAGACGTTCAAGCATGTTACCAAGTGGAGATCTGCCAGTTTTCTTAAGCCTAACATATAAATCATTCATCCAAGACAAGTATAAACAAGTAATCAACACATAATTAACATCTAGGTTTCATTAGATCTAAGCAAACACAAGATAGATCTAGCCTAGCATGATGGAATTAAGATAAGAACAAGATATAGACAACCAACACATAGACATATTGATTGAATTAAAAGAACACTTATCTTAATTACAATGAAAGGTATCAAGGGTTTGGAACCCTTGAAAAACCTGTAAAAGTTGCACCAAAATCGTACTTAGGGTTTCTCCAAAACTTCTCTCTCTTTAATGTGAAAATTAGAAAACTATATATAGAAAAATGGGTCTGACGGCGTCAAGACCATCCTTGTGACGCCGTCACCTAGCCGCCAAAACTATTCTCGGACTGCCTTGATCTACATTTGACGCCGTCAAGACTTACTCATTTCCAGGCCGTCATGACTTTTTACTCTTGACGCCCTACCTTCGTGACGCCGTCAAATCTGTACTGGGTCGTCATGGACTTCTGCTCTTGACGCCGTCAAAGAATTACTCTTGATGCCGTCACCTACTGTTCCCAGCATGGAAAATTAAGACTTTGGCGTTTTCTTCACTTTTATGCTCCAAAAACGTCCGAATTGCTTCCTTTTCCAGATTTCTCTCCCAAAGTACCTAAAATCACAAAAGGAATGATTTAGGGCAATATTTGATCAAATAAATTCGAATTCGGGCTTAAATGACCCCCTAAAAACGGATCATTTTTCGCCTCATCATATACCCTTACACTTGAGTTTTGCTTGTCCTCAAGCAAATGCGCTTTTATTCTACTCAAAAGACAAGTTAGGGGTCATTTAACACTAATATAAAAGTAATTACAACAAATAATCGTTCCACTAAAGACCAATAGACAAGCACGGAGGTCATATACTAGCACCTCACAAATAGTGTTTAGATACTCACATCTCTCGGGTGTAATAAAGTGTAAATTACAATATGGAAACGGAAGATATCTCTCACTACCTGTCATAGCAAAATAGATTACCATAGGCTTGGGAAAGGATCAAACCTCCACCACATGGTGTAAGCACCTAGGATAAACTATCAAAGAGGTCTTTTAAAGGGTTGTAACGTTAGGTGTAGGGATATGAAATACACGGTTTTGTTGGATAAAGGAAGTTTTACTGGTGGCGAGTTAACAATCTTGGTTAATTACATGTACAATATGGCGTTGCTAAGCCAAGAATAGACTCGACTTAAACTAATAAATGAAAAATAACAAAAACATAGAATAAAAGGGGATGGTAGTCCGTATGTTTTTTTTCTTTTCCTTTTTCTATTTTTTTTTCTTTTTTTCTTGATTTTTCTATTTATTTATTTATTTATTTTTTCTTTTTTTGTGCATACACTCTTACCCTACTATCCAAAATAATACATCATAGGGAATGAACATTTCCCTTACACTTGAATCTTTACATACTTTACATTAAACTAATCTAATGACTCGAATTAAGAAAATCAAAACACTTGGAGCACTTTTGAGATTAACGTACATATGGGGGTAATAAATGATGTTCTTCCCCATTACTCCATAAAATAAGTACTTACCCATGAGTCCCAATCGTCCCAAAACAATATGTACAAGGATATGACTCGACTTAGCAACCATGTAATCAATTAGATAGTTAACTTAGGGTTTAACAAATAACAATAATGAGCACATACACGGAAGGCTAAGGCGATTTGGTTGTACATTTAAGTGGGGTATAACAAATTCTTCCTTTAAGTAAGATGCTTAAAGTTAGAAAAGAAAAGATAGGCTCGGAGGGGTGTACTAGGGGTTTCGTGTACTAAAAATGAGTACAACGCTAAGGGTGTGGGAAAAATTAGTTGACTTAACTAGCCAAGTAATATGACTTAAATGGTCAAGTAATTATAATACGGGTTTAACACAAGGGTGATCCTAATGCCTCTTATCATGTAGTAAATCCTACCACACGAATGTAGTCTCACTAGCGGTCTCGGGATGCATCACTAACGCAAGTTCTAGAATCTAAATGCTACCGGTACACTCATAAGCACTAATAGTAAATGCTTTTCCTATCAAATCTAAAGGCGAACCTCACATATTTGGGTGGAAATTTTTTCTGAATATACGGTTATGTGCTAGTCATACAATCTCCTATCCATGAGACGCTTGCTATGGCTAAAGTTTCACTCCTAAATGTTGTAAAAAATTTTAAATTTGGCGCTAAAATTGCACTAACAAGTATTTCTCATAGTTTTATTACACATCTACCATTAAACAAAACAAACTCAAGCGAAAATGCATATGTAAGGTATCATCTTTTTACCCTCCCCTTACACTTAAGATGAACATTGTCCCTAATGTTCAAGTAAAGAATGTAAAAGTGAAAAAGTAAAGAGAATGAAATCAAATACTCCCCTGATTCGCTCGGTATGGATAATAGGGTGGCCAGGTTAAATCTTCCTCCAAGAAAATGAACAATCAAAGCTTCCCTTCCAGAATATAAATCATCTTCTTGTCGTACATAACCTGTGAAACCTGATAAAATAGACAAGACAACCTCGCGTAAAATCGGCGGCATCCTATATAAGTTACTAAATCCTAGAAAATAAGATAAGATATAATGCTTGTGGAATGAAGTTTGCAGATCTCCTGGAGATTATAAAACTTAATAATTCACAAAAACCATAAGACTCCGTTAGAAAAACAAAACCGGTAAAATTTCCAGATTTTTACACTTGACGCCGTCAAGTGTAAACTCATGACGCCGTCAGAAGTGACCTGCAAAAATTCTTATGTTAAGTTTCCGGAAAATTTCTGGAAAAACTTGGTCCTACTTCCTGGAAAATCCTGCAAAACTTCATTATGACTCAATACAAGCATTTGACTCTAACAAATACGAATACACATGTTCATTTAATATTGTGGAGAATCATGATCGGTTTGTTTCTTAAAAACATATTTGAGGTTTCCCCTTACACTTATCTTTTGCAAAAATACCTTTAGGTGGAGTTAAGACTAGGCCAAAACAACAAAGTAAAGTATTTTCACTATTTAGTTTAGAAATATGATCTACCAACAATAAAAATTAAGCATGCATACGGAAGCAAATAACAAACAAACAAATAAAATCACACAAAACATGGGTTGCCTCCCAAGAAGCGCTTTTCTTTATTTACGAGTCTTGTAGCTAGACTCAAGGTCATGGGTTACTACGTGACCTCATCATCAAACGTCACATCCTCCTCACTAATCATTTCATTGTTATTCTGTTGGTAGTGTTTTACACGTTGTATGTTAACAGTAAATTCCCTACCTTCATCGTCTAATAACACCACAGCTCCAATTTTAGAGGAATTCTTTACCGTGAATGGTCCATACTATCTAGACTTGAGTTTTCCCGGAAATAACCTCAATCGAGAATTGTATAATAGGACCTTGTCTCCCTCTGAAAATTCTTTGGGTTTCTTAATTCTCTGGTCATGCCACCTTTTAGCTCTCTCTTTACATGTGATGGAGGATTCGTAGGCTTCTAGCCTAAGCTCATCAAGCTCGTGTAATTGCAAGAACCTATTATTTCCAGCAGTCGTGTAATCTAAGTTGCATGTCTTAAGCGCCCAATAAGCCTTATGCTCCAATTCCACTGGTAAATGACATGCTTTACCATACACCATGCGAAACGGGGTCGTTCCAATAGGTGTTTTGTAGGCGGTTCGGAATGCCCATAAGGCTTCGTCGAGTTTAAATGACCAGTCTTTTCTGTTTTGACTAACCGTTTTTTCAAGTATTCTTTTAATAGCCCTATTGGTGTTTTTGACTTGGCCATTGGTTTGTGGATGATAGGCGGTGGAGAACCGATGGGGTACTCCATACCTCTTCATGACCTTTTCTATTTGTGCATTGCAAAAATGGGTTCCCCTATCACTGATGAGAGCTTTAGGAATCCCGAATCTCGTGAAAAGCTTTTTCAGGAAATGAATAACTACTCTGGCGTCATTGGTCCTAAGGGCTTGTGCCTCAAACCATTTTGAAACATAGTCAATAGCGACTAATATGTACTCGTTCCCCCTGAAGATGGAAAGGGTCCCATGAAGTCAATCCCCCAAACATCGAAGACCTCACAAACTTGTATAAAGTTCTGAGGTCCTTCATCCCTATGTGATATATTTCCGGCTCGTTGACATGCATCGCACGCCTGCACCATTTCTTTTACATCACGGAAGATTGTGGGCCAATAGAATCCCGCATCGAGAATCTTTCGGGCGGTAACGTTTATCCCATGATGCCCCCCAGAGGGACCAGAGTGACATTCCCTCATAATATTTACTGCCTCATTTTCCGAAACACAACGCCTTATAATTTGGTCAGGACACCTTCGGAATAAAAAGGGTTCATCCCAAAAGTAGTACTTTAGCTGAGAAAAGAACCTCTTCCTTTCGTACTTAGTCAGGTGTTCAGGAACGAGTCTGCTTGCGAGGTAATTAGCAAAATCGGTGTACCACGGCTCCGAGTTACTCATTAACATGAGTTGTTCGTCAGGAAATGAATCCCTAATCTCACTTCTATCGTGCTCATCCAAGGGGTTTTCGAGACGAGATAGATGATCTGCGGCCAGATTTTCTGCCCCTCTCTTATCACGAATCTCAACAACGAATTCCTGTAGCAACAGGATCCACCGAATTAGTCGTGGCTTAGCATCCTGCTTCGCAAAAAGATATCGAAGAGCCGAGTGGTCAGTGAAGACGACTGGTTTTGAAAGGACAAGATATTGTCGGAATTTGTCGAACGCGAACACCACGGCTAATAATTCTTTCTCAGTGGTGGAGTAATTCTCTTGAGCGGGATTCATGGTTTTGCTCGCATAGTAGATGGGTTGAAAAAGCTTATCACGCCGTTGGCCTAATACAGCCCCGACAGCGAAGTCGCTGGCGTCACACATGATTTCAAACGGTAACTCCCAGTTGGGTGTGATCATGATTGGAGCTTGTGTGAGTTCCTTTTTTAAAAGATCGAATGCATCCTTGAATTCTTGGGAAAAATCAAACGGAGCATCCTTCACAAGTAGTTGGGTCATTGGCCGAGCGATTTTGGAGAAGTCTTTGATGAACCTTCGATAAAACCCGGCATGCCCCAAGAAACTGCGTATTGCTTTAACAGTCGTGGGGTATGGTAACTTAGATATAGCTTCAACTTTAGCTTGGTCCACCTCAATTCCGTTCCCTGAGATCTTATGTCCTAACACAATCCCTTCCTTCACCATAAAATGACATTTTTCCCAGTTTAGCACCAAGTTGGTTTCCTCACACCGTTTAAGCATCTTTTCTAGATTAGCAAGACAGCGGTCGAAGGAGTTCCCGAAGACCGAAAAGTCATCCATGAACACTTCCATGCTGTCTTCCATGAGTTCGTGAAAGATTGCGGTCATGCACCGCTGGAAAGTGGCGGGGGCATTACATAGCCCAAAAGGCATCCTTTTGTAGGCAGATGTTCCATAAGGGCAGGTAAACGTGGTCTTTTCTTGGTCCTCAGGTGCTATGGGAATCTGAAAATATCCAGAGAATCCATCCAAGAAGCAATAGTACTCGTGTCCAGATAATCTCTCTAACATCTGATCAATGAATGGTAAGGGAAAGTGATCTTTCCTCGTGGCATCATTGAGCTTTCGATAGTTGATGCATACCCGCCATCCAGTGACTGTTCTCTGGGGCACCATCTCACCCTTGTCATTCTTAACTACAGTCATTCCACCCTTCTTAGGTACAACCTGCACAGGACTGACCCATGGGCTATCCGAAATCGGGTAAATCAGTCCTGCATCCAAAAGTTTGATAACTTCTTTCTTTACTACTTCCTTAATGTTAGGGTTCACGCGCCTCTGGGGTTGCACGGTAGGTTTATAATCTTCTTCCATGAGAATCTTATGTGTGCAAAAAGTTGAGTCAATCCCCTTAATGTCGGCCACACTCCATGCGAGTACCCCCTTGTATTTTTTTAGGACCTCTAAGAGTTTACCTTTTTGTTCATGTTCCAAGGAAGAGTTTATGATTACCGGGAGTTGGTCCTCTCCCTGAAGGAAGGCATACTCCAAATGGTTAGGAAGCTCTTTAAGATCAACGTCAGGAGGTTCGATAATAGAAGGTTTGAGCTTGTTTTCGGGCTTTCGGAGCTCGAGATGCTCCGTTGCCTCTTATCTGGGATAGAAGGAGACTGCACTAACATCCTCCGTCTTTTCTACCTCTAGCAAAGGCAGAAAACTCTCGTCCTGTAGCCAGCCTTCATCGATCTGTTCATCGACACAACTATCAATGACATCTGTGAGTTCATCTACTTCCCCGATAAAATAGAGCCGGTTGGCTGCTTCGAGGGAGAGGTCCATAGAATCCTTAATGTCGAAGGTTGTGCTATCGTCTCCCACTCGTAAGGTTAATTTGCCATCGTAGACATCGATGACTGCACGAGCGGTAGCAAGAAATGGTCTACCTAAGATGATGGGTACCAAGTCATCCTCCTCCATATCCAGGATTACGAAGTCGACCGGGAATTTGAATTTCCCAACTTTGACTAGCACATTCTCGCATATCCCTACGGGGTACTTGACCGATCTATCGGCTAGTTGGATGTTCATACGGGTAGACTTCAATCCAGAGTATCCTAGTTTACGGAACATAGAGTGAGGCATGAGATTGATACTCGCTCCCAAATCGGCAAGAGCATTATTGATTGTTAGAGGTCCTATGGAGCAAGGCAGGGTGAAGCTGCCCGAATCGTCTACCTTTTTTGGTAGCCCTCGGTGGGTCACCACTGAGCATTCCTCCCCCAGGGTCACAAGACCCTCGAGTTTCTTCCGGTTAGCAAGTAGTTTTTTAAAGTATGTGCTATACTTTGGCATGTGATAGCAAGCATCAAGGAGAGGTATGGTGACAACTGAGTCTTTTAGGTAAGACAGGAATCTCTTGTTATCATTCTCAGTTTTCTGGTTCCTTAATCGGGACGGAAACGGGATTCTCACAGGTTGGTTAGGCTGGGTTGATGGGGAAGGGGTCGTCTAGGGCGGTTGGTCGGGGGTGTTACCGCCGACATCCTCCTCCTCCTCCCCAGGTTTGTTTGGATCGGGGGTGATGGGGGACGAGTTTGGGTAAGGAGGGTCCTTGGTTGTTGTTCCAGCTCGAGTGGTTATCGCGAGCATGGGGTCTTTTTTGCTTACTGATGGCGTTTCAAGATTATCTAGGGCTGAGTTAAGCTTGTTGAAAAATTCTCCAATATCCTCCTGCTGCTCGTCGAAAAGCTCATTAAGACCTTTCATTTGCAAGCCTTTTTCTTGAGTGAAGTGACCAAGGTCATCTTCAAAAGTGCTCCTGATTTTGAATTCAGGGCCTTCCTCCCCTTCTCTTCTCTTTACCAGATTTCCCCAAAGGGTGTAATCGTCATTTTGGTAAAAAGGCAAAAGGGAGGGATCAGCATAAATGTCCCCTCCTGACAAGCATGCATGTTCAGTTGTGGCTGCTCCTCCGCATTCTTCTACCTCATGTGGGCCCCCACAGTAATCGCAGATCAAGTAAGGATTCGACAGCTGTTTAGGTAATTGCGATCCAGCTAGGTATCCCACCCTTTTGTGAATTTTTCTCAACCGATCCGAGGTGATTTCAGAAATGCTAACAGTCGACTCAGGTTCATCCCAAGTGTCATCCTGGTCTTGAGCATATTCTTCAATCTTATCCCATCCTTCCTCGGCACTAAGATTGGCCAATCTTCCTTTTCTAGATTGGTTAATTCCGTTTCGGTCGTTAGAGGAGATATTATCGTAGAAGATTTGGACTAAGAGCCAAATCTCAATGCCATGATGGGGAACTTGTCTTATTAAGTCTTTGAATCTAGTCCACGATTTATGGAAGGGTTCATTCTTCCCCTTCTGGAAACGGAGGATCCTATCTCTAAGTGCTTAGGTTTTTCCAGGTAGAAAGAACTTCTCATAGAACTTGGATATGAGTTGCTCCCATGTGAAAATAGATTCAGAAGGGAGTTTGTCATACCATTCTTGGGCTTTTTCATATAAGGTGAAAGGAAAGAATCGAAATCGGGATGTGTCTCTAGTATCCCCATCCGTATGGAGGGTGTCTACTATTTTCAGGAAGTCCTTGATGTGTTGGATTGGATCTTCCTCATCTATTCCGCGAAACTTACACACATTTTTGACAAGCCAAACATCGTTTGCATGCAAGACCTCATTGGTGTGTTCGTTTGGGTAGACAATGGCGTTTGAGAAGCCACGAGAGGTTGGGGAGGAGTAGTCCTTAAGGCGCTTAGGAATGGGGCTTGCGGGAGTACTCATCTCGTCGTTGGGTTGGGAGCTAGGGGTTGTGACATGTTTTTCTGAATTTTCCTCAGAAAGAGGTGCATCAAAATCGATGGCAACGCTAGATGGTTCAGAAGTTGAGTGATATTGTCTCAATCTATGCATTTCTCTTTCGGGTTCCGCATAAGGCAAGACCAAGTTTCTAGTGGAACTACGACTCCTAGTGATCCTAAGGTTAAAGGATTCGTCGTTTGCCATGATGGCAGGTGGTGAAGAGTTACGAACAAAGGCACAAAGAAATAGATAGACTAAAGAAACCTAGAAATAAAAATAAAATCTTACTAGAAAGGAATCTAGCAAGTAGACCTAATAAAAGAAATTCTAACCTAGACAATAACTATTCCCCGGCAACGGCGCCAAAAACTTGATGCGTGGGAATCGCACCAGGCTTTACCTCTCAAGGGATCTTGAGAAGCTTACAACCCCCACCAGGCAGTGTACCTGATCGTTGTAGTATAGTATAGTGACAAGTACCGAGGGATTGATCGTTCAGCTAGGAATAGTGTCGCTAGGATTAGAAAGCCTAAATACTAGTTCTAAAGGTGAAGGATGATTATTTTTGTATTTTTATATTTTTTAGAAAGCAAGTAAAAATCTCGGGTTTGAAGGATTTGGGCGGAATTAGTTGCTAGTCAACTAACCCAATACTAAGATGCAATCAAATTAAAATACTAAAAATGAAAATAAACTAAATTATACTAAAGTTGTGAGCAATAAGTGGAGAAAATGTGTTTACTTAGATTTCACTACTCCCTAGACATCTTTTACACGTTAATTACTTGTTATAATTGCATGGATGACGGATCGTATTCCTTAATACCATTCATGGGGTGGCACACATAACTCCCCAATTCTATGAGCTCTTATCTCTTCCTACACCATGCCCAACACAACTATAGGGATTGTAAACAGTGGCTCATGCATTAAATACAACCAATAAAGACCTAGTGCACGTCGGTTCATGTTTCTTAAGACGTTCAAGCATGTTACCAAGTGGAGATCTGCCAGTTTTCTTAAGCCTAACATATAAATCATTCATCCAAGACAAGTATAAACAAGTAATCAACACATAATTAACATCTAGGTTTCATTAGATCTAAGCAAACACAAGATAGATCTAGCCTAGCATGATGGAATTAAGATAAGAACAAGATATAGACAACCAACACATAGACATATTGATTGAATTAAAAGAACACTTATCTTAATTACAATGAAAGGTGTCAAGGGTTTGGAACCCTTGAAAAACCTGTAAAAGTTGCACCAAAATCGTACTTAGGGTTTCTCCAAAACTTCTCTCTCTTTAATGTGAAAATTAGAAAACTATATATAGAAAAATGGGTCTGACGGCGTCAAGACCATCCTTGTGACGCCGTCACCTCGCCGCCAAAACTATTCTCGGACTGCCTTGATCTACATTTGACGCCGTCAAGACTTAATCATTTCCAGGCCGTCATGACTTTTTACTCTTGACGCCCTACCTTCGTGACGCCGTCAAATCTGTACTGGGTCGTCATGGACTTCTGCTCTTGACGCCGTCAAAGAATTACTCTTGACGCCGTCACCTACTGTTCCCAGCATGGAAAATTAAGACTTTGGCGTTTTCTTTACTTTTATGCTCCAAAAACGTCCGAATTGCTTCCTTTTCCAGATTTCTCTCCCAAAGTACCTAAAATCACAAAAGGAACGATTTAGGGCAATATTTGATCAAATAAATTCGAATTCGGGCTTAAATGACCCCCTAAAAACGGATCATTTTTCGCCTCATCAGCAACCCCAGCACATCTACCTGCTTCTACATCCCTACCACAATTCACTAACAACTGCTTCCAATCATTCCTTTCAAACCATAATTGATATCCATTGTGGACACCATAGTTGGCTAAAGCAAGTTTTAGTTGTTCATTTGACTCAAATCTCATTCCTAGCACAGGTTTCATTTTATCCCAATCCTGTGTAGGATCATGCCTAGGATAAATGATGTGTGGCTTAGCTACATACTTAGGATCAACAGGTTGTGGGTCTTTTAATACTTCTATGTCATTAACATTGATGGGTTCATCAATGAAATCCTTAAACTCACCACTATTAGAGCGCAATTTATTAAGAAATGGGTCTTTTGTAGACACACTCTTAATTTCAGCATTTTGGTCAGTTTCATGAAAGAATTCAACATCACCTTGGTCTTCCTCCTCATCACTAGAACAATAGTAATCACTAGACTCATATCCCTCATCTGTTTCTATGGCTTCTGTTCTATTCCTACATTGTATAGCATCTTCATCTAGATGTTCAGCATACAAGTCAACAACCCATTTTGATTCATAACCACATGCTACAAATGCCTGAACATTATCATCATTCCTAATCTCCTTAATACCTATCCTTAATGGGGTTCCTATTTTGCAATAATAAAGTCTCTTAAGTGGAGAATGCACTAAATGATCAACTACATCAAAGAGTTGTACAAATGACATACCTTCAAAGCTAAGATCCGTAATTTGCTTCTCATCATAGTTCATATAACCAAACGGTTTTATTGTAAATAGACCCTCATGTTTTAGGTTGACTGTGAAAGGTCGATTCTTGTCAGGTTTAGCTTTACCCATGTTTAATTTTACATGAATTTGATAAGTGTTTGTGAAATTTGGGATTTAGGGTTTGCGTATTTGGGTATTTGGGAATTAGGGTTCGTATCAATTTTGGGGGAAAAGGTTTTGGGGGAAAACTGGTCAAACGTCAAATATATAAGTAAAAAAAAATTTACCGGGTCAACAGGTCACCAGTTGCAAGTTGGGGTGAAATTACCTAACTTTAACGGTTTTGCAAACTTTTGTTACTTAACCTAATATTTTTCAAAGTTCATTACATAACACGGAAAATTTTTCTGAGTTCGTTACCTATATGTGTAAATAACCCTAATAAAAATTTGAACTTAACGGAAAAATTGTGATGGTAAAAATTTGAACTTTACGGAAAGTAGGAACAAACGCCTTTATGTATGTATAGTACACACATCTTTCCCCACACAGACTAGAAACCACCTCATCAGACCCCACTAGTCCACTACACTCATATACACACTCTCTCTCTTTAGTCATTTCAAACCTCCCTAACCCACTTTGCTTACACACACACTAACACAAAACCATTTTCAGTTTCACCTAAAAAAATGGCAGATTGGGGACCAGTACTAATCGGTGTAGTCCTGTTCGTGCTGTTGCAGCCAGGTCTGTTATTTTCGTTACCAGGTAATGGTAAGCAAGTTGAGTTCGGAAGCATGAAGACCAACGGCAAAGCTATTGCTGTTCACACTCTCATCTTTTTCACCATTTATTCCATCCTTATTTTAGCTCTTCATGTTCATATCTACACTGGCTAACAACTATGTTTTAGTTCAATGTTTAAGAAAATCTAGATATGTGTACTTTTGTTATTGTTGTATTGTGTTAGTTGTTTTGATGATACTAATAATAATATGTTTTTCTGTTTAGTTAATGTCTTTTTGACTTGTTAAGATTATTGTTTTTGTTAATGTTTAGATCTGGTTTTGTGTTTGTTGATTATTTAATAATATGTGATGCATGTGGTACAAGTGGGTATTGCTACTATTATTATGGTATCGAGAATATTGTGGAAAGTGTTATTTTCGGTATCTAAAATGCTTTACACGGTGGGAGTATCGAATAGTTATCGACAATGGACGGTGCTAGGTGGTGGTTGAGTTGTACTACATCAAATATATGAAATATGCATTTCCAGAAATTCCTTTAGCCGTCTATTGAACAAAAAAAAAAAATAAATAAAAAATAATAAAAAGGGTCGTCCGAGAAGTTTATAGGAACTAAATGTGAAACTATGATATAACGGTTAACCATATAGACTATCCATGTAGATTACCCTAGAATTAAGTTGTGTTATAAGAGGGGGAAGGTGTAGTGAAGAGGGTGAATTACTTATTTGAGGTCCACGGTGCCACCTTACATCCTCTTTACAAGTAACCCTCTCACCAACAACTAACTTCAACTTAGTCATTTGCGGCCCACCAATTACAACTTTATTTTTTTATTCATTTTATTAAATAAATTAAATTCATTTCATTAAATTAAAATTATAATACAAGAAAATAAAAACATATGCAACGTAAAATAACGAAACGTAAAATAATGATACGGTTAAAAAATCATACAACACCATTAACCATAAACTAGCCATATGGGGTGGTTTCTCAAAACCTCCCACACGTGAACGTATTAGAAGCTTCTCCCACCATATCGTTGCTGATAAATGGTTTTCGTAGTGGCGAGACGATCATTGACATTTACCTCCCTGTTCATAAACACCTCCCTGTAAATAGAGTTGAATATTTTACATTCCGAGTTAATTGACCTCCATTTACCAACAAGCATATGTTTGGTACGATTGTCACCCACATTTTGGTTAACATGTCTACAACCAAATTCCAAAATGAGGGATCATTGTAGACGTCTTGGTAAGCTTCAATCCACACTTCAGCCATCAATTTTTCTTCTTCTTTCCACCAATGAGTACTCATTATGCAGTTTGAAGTATGAAAAATACGGTGACTTTGTGTGTTATTTATAGATGGTGAGTAAAAAAAAAAATGAGCGGGATAAACTTAAATTTCAAATTCAAAAGATGGGCGGGATTTCAAAAGTGAAATTCAAATTCAAACTTAAAAATAAAAATACAATGCATTAAGCACTTTTATTCAAATACACACGATACTGAAATACAAATACACACGATACGGAAATACAAATACAAACAATACGGAAATACAAAAGCCGTTAAGCATTGTATCTGTTCCATATGGGGCTGTTCCTCAAAATGTTCATTTGGGTTGACTGATGAAGAACTCTTCTAGCAAGATATGCAAGTCTTGTTACAGGTTCAAGAGGAGGAAGAATGTCAGGCAAAAGCTCGTGAGGCGCGGGCAAAAGCTCGTCAGGATCGGTTAAACCGTGAAGCAGAATATCAATGGGCTATGGGGTTAGACCCTGTGCTATCAGAGTCTTCCGATTCGAGTGACGAGAGCTATTTCTCAGGCTGATTCATTTTCTTGATTCATAGTTTATTTTAATCGTAGGTTGATGTTTTGGAATACCGTATCGTTGTTTAATGTTTTAAACGAAGTTTATTTTAATCGTACGTTGTTTAATGTATTTTAATTTCTTGTTTTATGTATTTCAATTCCGTGTTTAGTGTATTTTCATTTCGTATTTTAAGAAACAATTACATAAAAAACTATACATATTTAAAACTTTACAAAACTTTTAGATTTACAAATATACAAAACAATAAAACAATTACAAAAGAAAGGAAAAAAAAAAAGGACGAAATTTCAGTAGAAGAAGCTCGTCGTGCAGACGAGTAGCTTCATTTTGGCGAACAATGGCTAGGGGGGGGGGGGGGGTGCAGCGACGAGGGCAAAGAACCCTCCACGTAGGAACTGCGAGCTACACCTTCCCCTATAAACTCAAATTATTTTGAAGCGCTACATTTTCAACTCTAGTTCATGAAACCTTTGAAACTAGATGTGACGGTGATTACATTTTTTTGCCACCAAATGAGTTTAACGAGGCGTGAAGCCCCGCGCTTCGTGGCGGGAATTCTGAATATAAAATTATTAATTTTCATTACGACCCGCTGGGAAGCGCAAGGGACTAACATTATAACGGATTGATAACCCCAAAGACTATTTTCGTAAATTTTTTGTTTAATTTTGTCACGAAAATTGTCCTTATATTAGCATTTCGTTGCAAAGTTAGTCATGAAGGACTGACTTTGTTACATGAAAGACCAATTACGTATACTATGTGTTGGCTTTTTAAAAGATTAAAAAAAGAAAAAAAAAATGTCGTTAGTTAACGACCATTAGTAAATAATGGCCGTTAACTAACGCCGTTAGTATTGTAGCTAGTATTATTCATTAGGCTCATTCTTATTGGGTGTGCTAGTAGCAAAAATAAGAATACACCTAGCAATCCCGCTGATTATACTTTAGATGTAATATACACTCTCATCGCTAAACCCAAATCACCAAACACTTACAATGATGACCGCTAAACCAATAGTCTTTTTTTCTTCCTTATATGGCAGAAAGTTAAAAACACGTAACATTCTTTATTAATTTATAGTCTCAGCAACTTTCTAAATGATTTGACTAAAATGTGTTCCTTTTTGAATATGTTCTTGAATTTACATCTATTTAAAAACAAGAGTACACTCCAAAATACATCCATGTGGTTATCCTAATTATATATATATATATATATATATATATATATATATATATATATATATATATATATATATATATATATATACTAAACATGAGAAGCCCCGTTTTACAAAATTCGCTTTTCTATTGGCTGTTTCTCCGTAAGTCACTGTGCGAACCACTGCTCATTCATTCCCATCCGTTACGAGCACTGTTCCCGTTCCGTTTCCCCCCTTGATATTTCACCCATCTACATATCTCCACGATTCTAGACCCTTCCTTCCCAACATCAAGATTCATTCATAATTAAAAAAACACAAACACACAGACAAACCACATTCAAAACCCAAAACATACAATCTTCCACATCCTCTGACCCCAAATCAGAATGAAGACTGATGATTTCTTAATTATTATACGATTTTCAATACTTCCATAAAAATCTTAGATGAAAAGATTCGATCATCTCCCAAATATTTCTACATCAAATCACAATAATAAAGGTACACAAATAAAACAAACTGTAAACACATCTAAGGAGAGCTATTTCCGTTTGGTGACGTCAACTTCGATGGTGGTGGTGGTTGTATGACGTTCCGACAGGTTATAAAAGTCGATTTAATAAGTATAGAGTTTTGTGGTTTGGGATTTATTATAAAGTTTTAGGCTTTTAGGGTTAGTGAACAATTGTTTTCTTTGTTTTTTTTGTTTTGTTTTGTTTTGTTTTTGTTTTTTTGTTTTTGTTTTTGTTTTGTTTTTGTTTTGTTTTTGTTTTTTTGTTTTTTTTGTGGTGCGCTGGAATTTTTGGGAAGGGTTTATGGGTGCCTAGAAATTTTGAGAAGGGTCTGTGGGTAGAAGAAGCAGGAGATGGAGAAGATGAATGAGATGAAGTTTTTTACATTGGCATGAAGGTTATTTTGATGGATGAGGAGGAGGATAATGACTATTATAAAGGTAATTTTTTTTACTGTAATTTTTTTTGGTTACTTTGCTATTGTTTAAGGATCACTAAACAATATCTTGCTGCTTTCTTCTGTTGTGGTTTTCGTTACTTAATAGTTATGAGGTAAAAAAAGCATGTAATTTAATGTTTTTGTCATAGGCTGTTTTTTGAAAACCAATTTCAAATAAGCTGCTCTTAAAAGAGTTTTTAAGTGGGTGTTTTTTTGGTGAATTTGATGATGTTTTGTGACTTTTGTAGAGTCACTTGACGAAATGGGAGTTGAGGAGGATATACTCAGGTTGTTCCGATCGCGGTTGATCAGGTTAATGTTTTTTTAGTTTTTTTAAGTTGGTGCTTAACTTGGTTATTTGTTGATCGTCTTCTTATAACTGACCACTTATAAGCTACATAAGTTTCAAAATAAACCAGTTAACTGATCTTATGAAACATAAGCCGAAAACACATAAGCCCAAAAATAAGGTTACAAACACCCCTAATAATGTCATATTTAGAAGCCTCTTTTGGATTAAGGAAATTGTAAATGTCCATAATTCTATGATGCAAGAGTTTGATTATGATTGGATCAGTTGTACATCAAGTAGGTTGTATGATTTGCCAACTAGAAATATGTTCATTGTGCATCGGAAATAATTTTTCTCTAAATTTGAATTACGACATAACTGTTTCCCTTTGTTGTACCAGTTTTGATTACGCTGGTTCAATTTACTATCATCATTTATAACAAACTACATCAATCTCATTATAACAAAATTAAGTATTGTTATCATATTTAGCAACAACTTTTATTTCTAAGATGGCTGAAGATTATGACAAAAATGTGAATCTCTTAGGTAAGGAGACTAAGGAGGAAAAGAAAGCTTCTAAAGAATGTGCAGCAGCGAACTCATCTGGAAAGAAAAGAAGAATGTAAGTTCAGTTTCATGTTGTTATCGCTCTAAATTTGTAGAAGTGATTCTTCTATACAATAGAAACAAGTAGGGAAAACACTTAAAAACTGATTTCATCTCTTTCTTCTACAAATCCACAAATCCAGAAACTACTAAGATCCATAAGAATGGCTTATGATGATGATAATTGCTTCACTGCACTCTAGAAGGTGCGTTTTCTCTTGCTTTTTATATTTTTAATTTCTGTTGTTGTTTTTTTATTTTAAGGTACAACATCAGTTGCAATATGGGGTGGGTCGGCAGAGGGTTCAAAACGGGCCAGGGTGGGTTTAGTTAATAAGGGGTGTTTGGGATTGCTTATTTTTTGCATTTGGTTAAGTAATGATGCGACATGTGTGTTTCTATGAGTTTGGTGCTTATTTTGGTGCATTTATGATCTGTTTTATTTTGGTGCATATATGACTGATATGTTGTGCCGAGAGATGCGGCTGTGCCGTTTGAGGATATGGTGAGACCTCATGTGTATGCTGGTAAGCCTAATTCTCTTGGGTTGAATCGTTTGCTTAAGTTTACTTGGCAAACGTGTTTACATATAACCAGTGGTAATGAGAATGTGGTATTTACCTCAAAGAACCGCTTATACACTTAATATTTGAATCTTATTGTTGTGGCCCTAAATTTGTTAACAAAAAATGCAAAACATAATTACAGATTGCTATGTACAGCAATTGACCTGTAAAGTCATACAATTCATGCAAATGATATGATTATGAATCTGCCATGAAAATAAATAGAAATGATATGTGGTAGATATACTTATTAGATGCACAAGTTTAGTAAACATCTATTTCTAAACTTGACTAACACGCAAATTTGATCCCTTACCTTTTGCTAGAGCAGGACACACATGATATAAGATGATGGAGGGTTTGCAACCATTTTATCCAAGAGGCTGTTGAGCTCATGTGTGTTGATGTCCAGAGACCAACATTCAAGATAAAGCCAAAATATTATCCTCTCGATCTAAAAGAGTAAGTATTTTTTCTGTACACAATACTTTGAATCTATGTGTGGACACATTTTTTTTAACCTTGATTGACCCACTCTGTGCGGGGAACCAACTGATGAATATTCCTAAAGTTGACCTTCAAAGTATTTTTTGTATCGCTTTTCTGGATGACAGTAGCGTAGGTGAAGATGAGTAATATCTTAAGATTCTAATTTTAATTTGGTTAAAAACGCAACATCTTAAGTATTGCCTCAACTCTTTTGCGTTTTTAACCAAATTAAAATTAGAATCTTAAGATATAGTAATAGGGCAAATTATAAAAAAAAAGTATTATACTTGCCACCTATTTATCTTATGGGTAGTGAACAAAATTTTTTCATTTTCAGCACCATTAACTTGTTTTTTTTTTGTTTTTATTTATTTATTATTATTTTTTTAATCTTTAGGGTAATATGTGACTTGCTCAACCGGTACCAAGCTCCACCACCACCCAGAAGATGAATAGGTGGCAAGTATAATATATATATATATATATATATATATATATATATATATATATATATATATATATATATATATATATATATATATATATATATATATATATATATAATTTGCCCTATTGGTAAATCCTTAGTTTATATATCCCAAGTGTTTAGGTCACCGGAACACCACTGCCACCAACATGAACACGCTACCACATTTCCTTGATCTCTACATTATTTCCATTACTATGGTACCCTTCACGGGCCGAGAAATATCTCTATCACCACTCGTAACTCAACCACAGCCACACACCCACCACCGAAAACATCTCTCTCTCTCTCTGTCTTTCTCTGTGTGTATGTGTGTCTCTCTCTCTATTGTTGATACCGAAGATCCAAGGTAGATAATATGTGTACTTTCTAGGGTATTGGAGTTTAATAACGAATAAAAACTAATAAAAATGTAATAAATAATGGTTTGGTATTATGTTGGTGTCGAGAGGAATGATTCGGTATGTATGCGAAATGTGGGATGTGTCGGGTTGCAATTAAGGTGTTTGATGAAATGCCCGACAGAGATGTGGGGTGTTGGAATACGGTTTGTGGAAAACTAGAAGGGGGGGGGGGGGGGTTGAATAGTTTTACGTTAATTTGGTATTTTAAAAACTTTGTTTTCAAAAAAAACTTCGATTCTTATTTATGTGAAATTCAACACTTGCAAAATGTAAACAAATTAATCTAACTAACTAAACAATTATAATGTAAATATGAAAGTAAAGAAAAGATAGAGATAGAAAGATCAAACCACAACACAAGGATTTATAGTGGTTCGGCTACGAAGCACCTCTTCGCCCTACTCCACTCACCGAGTCACGTACTCGAGAGTTGTCTTCACTATGTCAACAAACTCCCTTGTGGCGGAGAAACCTTACACAACTTTTGCTTACACCAATTTACGACACTAAGCTAAATATCGAGTTCTAATAGTAGCTAGAACCAATCTCCCGACTTCTTCACGACTTGGCACACCTTCTTCACAACTTAAACACACTACTACTACTTCACAACTTCACACTACTTCACTACTTCTTCTTCACACCACTACTTTTACTATACTAAATATACAAACCTACCTAGATCTACCTATTACAATCACTACACAACTTTACAATTTATATATACAAACTACACAACCAATCTTCAATACTTCTTGATTTGATATGAAAGGAGTATTCTTCTCTTGCACTTTGAATGATAAGGGAATGGATCACTTGAAACAAAAACTAATAAGTTTATGATCAAAGGTTTTAGGAAGATGATTAGAGAGGATTTGGACAGAAAGTTTTAGTGCAAAAGGTGAGAAAAAACTACAGATTTGAACCAGTATTTATAGGCAAAAGATTCTGACACAGGAGCGTGTGCCGACCCCCTTAATTCATGGCTGGCCCCCTTAAAATTAAGGGGGCCGCCCACCTGTAACGGCCAGATTCTTTTGTCTTTTCTGGGGAAAGTTTATTTGGTGAAGATTTAACTGATTTTGGTTAAAAATTTGAATTCATATATTTATTGTGAATTAAACATTTTCCTTTAATTACCAAAAGTGTTTTTCTAAATATATAAGATGTTTATACCATTTTATATAATTAGTAATTAGTAAATAAACCTTCTTGATAAGCGGGATTGCGCCCTCGCAACAAGTTTTACCTCTCAAGGGATCTTGAGAAGCTTGCAATCCCCGCCAGGCAGTGTACCTGATCGTTGTAGTATAGTATAGTGACAAGTATCGGGGGATTGATCGTTCAACTCAGGAATAGTGTCGCTAGGATTAGAAAGCCTAATAAACTAGGTCTAGAGGTGAGGGATGATTCTTTTTGTATTTTTTTATATTTTATGAAAGCAAGTAAAATCTCGGGTTTTGAAGGAGTGGGCGGAATTAGTTGCTAGTCAACTAACCCAATTAACTACAAATGCAATCAAAATAAACTAAAAGAAATGAAAATAAACTAATGTGCTAATGTGGTGGAAACAATAATGAGAAAAGTTGTGTTTACTTAGATTTCATTACTCCCTAGATATCTTTTAACGGTTGATTAGCTTGTTACGATTGCATGAATGACGGGTTATATTCTTTAATACTAGTCGTAGGTCCGTGTACAATATTCCCTAACTCTATAAGATCCTACTTCACTCCTATGTCGAGCCGACTAAAAGCTCCTAACATGGGATCATTAGAATTCACTTATGCATTAAATACAACCAAAAATCGTAGTACACCTCCGATCATATTTCTTAAGACGTTCAAGCAAGTTACCAATGGAAGTCTGCCAGTTTTCTTAAGCCTAACATCGAATACAATCATCCGTAACAATTATAAACAAATAATCAACCAATAATCAACATCTAGGTTTCACTACATCTAAGCAAACACAATAAAAACCTAGCCTAACATGTTAAAAGAAAGATAAGCATAAGATAGAATCAAATAATACATAGACATATTGAATGATTATTGGAAGACTTATCTTTATTCAAAGAAGGAAGAAAGAAGGGTTTGAAACCCCTTCAATAAGCAGAAAATTCGACCTAGGGTTTATGTTTTAGTATTCCACAACTTGTTCCACACTTTTACAATGAAAAATTGGAAAAATGTATATAGACAGAACATCCTGACGGCGTCACGTATTAGCCTCTGACGCCGTCAACTCGCCAAGTTAAAATTCGTATTGCCTAGATCCAGTCTTGACGCCTTCATGTAGAATTATACTCTGGGCCGTCACTTGCATTTTGACCCTGACGGCCTTGATGACGTCGTCAGGTCATTAACACTGAAAGTACTCTGGGCCGTCACGTTATAAGTTCCACTTCCACCTCTTTTGTCACTCTTGACGCCGTCATGTATTAAGCCTTGACGTCGTTAGGTACTGTTCCCAGCAAGGAATTTGAGACTTTGCCGTTTTCTTCACTTTTATGCTCCAAAAATGTCCAAAACGCTTCCTTTTCCAGATTTCTCCTCAAAAGTACCTAAAATGATAAAAGGAACGATTTAAGGCAATAATTGATCAAATAATCACGAATTCGGGCTTAAATGACCCCTTAAAAGCGGTACACTTTTCGCCTCATCAAATACCCTTACACTTGAGATTTGCTTGTCCTCAAGCAAATGCGCTTTTATTCTAATCAAAATACAAGTTAGGGGTCATTTAACACTAATATAAAAGTAATAACAACAAATAATCGTTCCAATAAAAACCAAAAACAAGCACGGAGGTCATACACTAGCACCTCACAAATAATGTTTAGATACTCACATATCTCGGGTGTAATAAAGTATATATCACATTATAGAAATGGAAAACATCTCTCACTACATGTCATAGCAAATAGATTACCATAGGCTTGGGAAAGGATCAAACCTCCATCACTTGGCGTAAGCACCTAGGATAAACTATCAAAGACGTCTTTTAAAGGTTTATAACGTTAGGTGTAGGGATATGGAAAACACGGTTTTGTTGGGTAAAGGCAATATTTACTGGTGGCGAGTTAATCATCTTGGTTAATTACATGTACAATATGGCGTTGATAAGCCAAGACTCGACTCGATTTAAGCTAATAAATCAAAAATAACATAAACATAAAACAAATATAGAATGAAACGGGATGGTAGTCCGTATGTTTTTTCTCTTTTTCTTTTTCTATTTTTTTTCTCTTTTTATTGATTTTTCGATTTTTTTTTTTTTTTTTTTTTTTTTTTTTTTTTTTTTTTTTTTTTGCATACACTCTTACCATACCATCTAAAATAATACATCATAGGGAATTTGCATTCCCCTTACACTTGAACTTTTACATACTTTACAAATAACTACTCTAATGACTCAAATCAAGATAATCAAAACACTTGGAGTACTTTTTAAATACTAACGCACGTATGGGGGTAATAATTTGATGTTCTTCCCCATTACTACATAACACTAGTACTTTACCCATGAGTCCCAATCGTCCCAAAACAATATGTACAAGATATGACTCGACTTAGCAACCATGTAATCAATTAGATAATTAACTAAGGGTTTAAACATGTAACAATAATGCACTAAATATGAGTGCATACACGGAAGGCTAAGGCGATTTGGTTGCACATTTGGGTGGGTTGTAACAAATGCTTCCTTTAAGTAAGATGCTTAAAGTTAGAAACGAAAAGATAGGCTCGGAGGGGTGTACTAGGGGTTTCGTGTACCAAAAATGAGTACAACGCATAGGTGTGGGAAAAATTAATTGACTTTACTAGTCAAGGTAATTGACTTAAATGGTCAAGTAATTATGATACGGGTTTAAACACAAGGGTGATCCTAATGCCTCTTATCATGTAGTAAATCCTACTACACGAATGTAGTCTCACTAGCGGTCTCGGGATGTATCACTAACGCAAGTTCTAGAATCTAAGTACTACCGGTACACTCATAAGCACTAATAATGAATGCTTTTCCTATCAAATCTAAAGGCGAACCTCACATATTTGGGTGGAAAATTTTTTAAGTGGTACAGTTTTGTGCTAGTCATACAACTCCTATCCATGAGACGCTTGTTAGGGCTAAAGTTTCACTCCTAAATGTTGTAAAAAATTTTAAATTTGGCGCTAAAATTACACTAACAAGTATTTCTCTTAGTTTTATTACACACCTACTATCGAACAAACAAACTCAAGTGCAATTGTATCCTATAAGGTATCATCATTTACCCTCCCCTTACACTTAGGATGAACATTGTCCCCAATGTTCAATTAAAGAATGTAAAAGTAAAGCAGGTAAAAGAATGAAAACAAATACTCCCCTGATTCGTTCGGTGTGGATAGTGTGTCAACAAGGTTAGATCTTCCTCCAAGAAAATGAACTTTGAAAGCTTCCCTCTAGAAATATAAATCATCTTCTTGTCATATATAACCTGTTAAAACTGAGAAAACAATCAAGGCAAACCTCGCGTAAAATCGGCAGCAATCTATATATACTAACAAATCCTAGAAAACAATTTAAGATATAATGCTTGTGGAATGAATGTTTGCAGATTTCTTGGAGTTTATAAAACTAAAGAATCAACAAAAACTTTAAGACTCCGGTATAAACAAAACTCGCAAAATTTTTCAGAATTTTGATACCTGACGCCGTCAGGTTGTAACTCCTGACGTCGTTAGAATGTTCCTGGAAAAATCTTATGTTAAGTTTCCGGAAAATTTCTGGAAAAACTTATGCCTTATTTCCTGGAAAATCCTACAAAACATCATTATGACTCGATACAAGCATTTGACTCAAACAATTACTAATATACATGTTCATTTAATATTATAGCGAATCATGTTCATTTTCGTTCTTATAAACAAATTTGGAATTCCCTTACACTTAGCTTTTGCAAAATACCATTATATGTAATTAAGACGAAGTTAAAAACAAAATAAAGCATTTTCACAATTTACTTTGAAACATGAGCCACCAACAATAAAAATAAAACACGCATACGGAAACAAATAAAATCAAACAAATAAAAATTAAACAAATAAAAACACACAAAACATGGGTTGCCTCCCAAGAAGCGCTTTTCTTTATTAACGAGTCTTGTAGCTAGACTCAAGGTCATGGGCTATTACGTGACCTCATCATCAAATGTTACATCCTCCTCACCGATTATTTCATTACCATTTTCTTGATAATATTTTACGCGTTGTATATTCACAGTGAATTCTCTATTTTCATCGTCCATTAACACAACAACACCCACTTTAGAGGAGCTTTTCACCGTGAAGGGTCCATACCATCTAGACTTAAGTTTCCCGGGAAATAACCTTAACTGGGAATTATACAATAGAACTTTGTCCCCTTCTGAGAACTCCTTAGGTTTCTTAATTCGTTGGTCATGCCATCTTTTTGCCCTTTCTTTATATGTAACGAAGGATTCATACGCTTCCAGCCTTAATTCATCAAGCTCATGGAGTTGTAAGAACCTATTCGTCCCAGCGACCGTATAATCCAAATTACATGCCTTAAGTGCCCAATAAGCCTTGTTTTCAAGTTCTACTGGAAGGTGACACGCTTTGCCATAAACCATGCGGAACGGGGTCGTTCCTATAGGTGTCTTGTAGGCCATTCGGAATGCCCATAAGGCCTCATCTAGTATAAATGACCAATCCTTTCTATTCTGATTGACCGTCTTTTCCAATATTCTCTTAATCGCCTTGTTGGTGTTTTCAACTTGACCGTTGGTTTGCGGGTGATAAGCGGTGGAGAACCGGTGGGAGACTCCATATCTTTTCATGAC
>JARVZY010006692.1:0-25646 GCA_030686995.1 Artemisia argyi | reverse complement strand
CCTGACAGCGTCGCAACAAGGGTGTCAAGACTAATTTTGGTGACGGCCTGCATAAGGTGAATACATGACGGCGTCAGACCCAGATCTAGGCAGTCCGAGAAACTATTTGGCGGCGAGATGACGGCGTCAAACATTTGTTCTTGACGCCGTCACCCATCAAAATCTATATATAGTTTTCTATTTTTCATTCATAAAAGAGGAACTTGTGTGGAGAAAACTAGGGCCGAACTTTGTAAACCCTAGGTCATATTTTACAGTGTTTTCAAGGGTTTTCACCCCTTGAATCCTTTCATGTTCTATTGAGATAAGTCTTCTCTTAATTCAATCAATATGTCTATGTGTTGGTTGATTATATCTTATGCTTGTCTTGATTTCAACATGCTAGGCTAGATCTATCATGTGTTTGCTTAGATGTAATGAAACCTAGATGTTAATTATGTGTTGATTACTTGTTTATGGTTGTATTGGATGAATGATTTCAATGTTAGGCTTAAGAAAACTGGCAGATCTCCATTGTGTAACATGCTTGAACGTGTTAGGAAACATGAACTGATGTGTACTAGGTTTTATTGGTTGTATTTAATGCATGAGTAAATTCTAGTGATCCCATGTTAGGAGCTTCTTAGCCGGCTCGACATAGGAGTGAAGTAGGCACTCATAGGATTGGGGAAGTAAGTACGCCACCCCATGAATGGTATTAAGGAATACAATCCGTCATCCGCGCAACTATAACAAGTAATTAACATGTAAAAGATATATAGGGAGTAGTGAAATCTAAGTAAACACAATTCTCCACATATTGCTCACAACTTTAGTATTATTTAGTTTATTTTCATTTTTAGTATTTTATTTTGATTGCATCTTAGTATTGGGTTAGTTGACTAGCAACTAATTCCGCCCAACTCCTTCAAACCCGAGATTTTTACTTGCTTTCATAAAAATATAAAAAATACAAAAAGAATCATCCCTCATCTCTAGACCTAGTCTTTAGGTTTTCTAATCCTAGCGACACTATTCCTAGCTGAACGATCAATCCCCCGGTACTTGTCATTATACTATACTACATCGATCAGGTACACTGCCTGATGGGGGTTGTAAACTTCTCGAGATCCCTCGAGAGGTAAAGCCTGGTGCAATTCCCCACGTACCAGGATTCACATGTTTACTCCACCTCAGAAAGTGAGGAGACAGGACCTGCGCATCAAGGGTGATCCATACCTAGATCTCATGCCAACCAGACAACCCCTTTGTCGTATTCACAACAGTCAGGCATGGATCCTCAGTCTACCTCCTCTCAAAGGTATACCAAAACCAGAACCACTTTATTTGAAAAATATGACGAACAACATTCAAACGAGGAAAAAGGTTCAGCTCATCACAAGCTGTTATAAAGGCATGCAACCGTTGATACGCAAGAGGATGAATTTAAGAAAAGGAAACATTAAAATAACGAATTACTTCAAGAACAAATCGATGTAAAGGGAACCTAACATTAGCAAGCATGACATACTCCAAGTAGAATTCAGTCACATTAAGGGAAGGAGGTTGATCAACCCTCTCATTCCTTACAGGAAAACAAGGCGAATACGCCTCAATCCATTTACGGTTTTTCAGGAAATTGTTAAACTTTTAAGGTCTTTACCCTAGAAGGATTTTCGGCAAGGACACTTTCGTTGCGTCTCGCAGAAATAAGGAAGAACAACACACCAAATGACTCTTTTTTAGAGAAGAAGGCAAGAACAAGAAAGCGAACTTTTCGTAAGAATATAGCTTCAAGAAAACAAAGATTGCCGATGGTTCCAAAGAACGTGAGCACTTTCTTGGAAATGTGAAGTTAAAAAGTGTAACTCCGCATCCCTCACGCCCTATTTATAGGAGAGAAAAATAACCACTAGTGGAAAACAACTGGCAACAGCCCATTAGGCCAACAAGCCCAATCCAGGCACGTGCTACATACGACCTCACAAGATGCGCGTGCTCCAGGTCTCAACATGACGTCAAGCACAGTCGAATCGACAGGTCTAACCCGTAGAAATATCGAAGAAAGAAATTCGAAATCATTTCAAAAGGGATATTTTTTGCGTTCCCACACAAGCATTAAATGCAAGCCTTACCCTAAATACCTCACACATCACTTGGGAAACACAAGCTAAAGTCTAGATCTTGATCACAAGGTAACTCATGAGTCAGCCTGAAAAACGCAGCCTGGACGTACAGACCTCAGTTGACTAACACGTGACTGGGACTCTGTTACTTCAAAAGTCTAGTGTTATCTCTTGTACATGGCATAATACTAGACTTGGGAGACTTGATATCGTATCATAATTAATGGCCCAAGGCCCATTAATCACATGCTCGGATCAAGCTCAAAGTGGTTCATGAAGTCAGCACTCACTAGAACAGCGTAAGCTCAGGCCAAACGAGGCGCGGCAACTCCTTTCAGGTAGCATGAACATGCGAGCAAAGAGACAACTGTTACAACTGTCGCTAACGGTTAAGATGTACGAGTCTGACAAAGCACAATGGGGAACACGCAGGTGAGCAGAGCACTCTCCTGTATGAGCTAAAGGACGAATGATATCTATCCTCCTTGTCTGCTCCTTGATGATCGACACTTGGCACCCTTGGCGGCCGTCAATCACTCCCAAAGGGTTAATCTCTAAACCCTATAAAGTCTCTCTATAAAATGAGAGCAACACAATATTACACAAGTTTTCATACACTTAGGCAAATAAATACTACCTCACAGCAGTGAAGTATTATTCTTATTTAAGTGTTACTCGAGCTTCTTGATCTACATCAATCTCATCGGGTCTTTACCGTTTAACACGGGAAACCAAACAACAAAACCATTTCCATCACATCTCTAAACCGATTTACCTACTATACGTAAATAGATAAAATTGTCATTTTACAAAAAAATAAAAGAGAGAAATCTGTAATAATTATGTTTTTTTTTTTAATTTTTTTTTTGTCGATGGACAATTATTTTAAGATAGAGAGAAATATAAAATCATGTTTATAATAAACACGAGAAATGAAAATTTTGTTAGAATATATTTTAGTTATGATCCAATCTATTCATAATACTTTTTTTTTTAAAGTTTGTTTTAGTTTTTTAAATCTTGAAACTTAAATTAATTTAATTTGCCTAAATTAACCACCCATTAAACTTGACAACTTTTCATAAATTTTAGCAATTTAAATTATATCTTTTCTTGATCAATTCTACACTTAACAACTTTTCAAAAACACACACTATATTAATTTTAAAATCGACAGTTTTGTAATTTTAAAAACATATGTTTTGCTTCAAGGGTTGAACGAAAATCACGATTTCACAAATATAATTATTTGTCATTATACACCGCGCGGGTATTCATATATACAAGAACAAGCAATCAACTATGTAAGTAATCTTTAAACAATAACTAGTGGTAAAGCGCGAGTTTGTCTTTGTTAACGACAATTTAGCACTCGTGGACAATGACAATTATCTTTTGACTTTATATGTTTTTCTTTTCTGACCTTTTGTATCTACCGAAAATGATAAAATAACAAACTACTCGGTATAGTTGGTAAAAAATATTACCCACGTCCCTGTGTAACCAGCTACCCAAATTGGAAGTTTGTACTTTATAGCTATGATTTGTTAATCTTATTCACATTGTCTGTTTTTTGGGAAATGAAAGAAAAAAATCATCAACTGGTCATGGGACTGTCAGCATGATATAAATTCGTAGATTCAAAAACACGAAACACAAGCAAAACATCTTTTAGATATAATCAAAGACCATTTTGCTTAAGTTTCGTGCTTTGGTTTTAACCGATAGCATGAGATGGGGCGGGGCGGTTTATTAAGACATGGAAAAACTAATCTCTTATAGGAACCACAATGAAACTTATATATTTATAATGATTTTTCATCAATAACTAACGAAAAATTGAAGTCCATAATAGTGGGCTTAGTGGTTGGTTTTAAGCTTAGTTATGTTTAATTAGGCTTAGTAATAGAGCTTACGTGGCAAAATCGTATTCTCTCATTGGCACAATTGGAAAATCATCAAAGAATTAGATTGTCCGGTTTGTATGTTTTAAAGTTAGAGATCGATTTAAGTGAGAATCTCATCCCGCCACAACGTGCGGGTTAAAGGGTTGTTAAGATATATAAAATTTTTCTAACATGTTAATTTTTCGATGCATGCACTTAGATTTATCTTAAATTATTTTTCATAAACAGTAGACTTTGAATTGGCTAATTAATGGATCATACATTTTATCATTCATACACGTCAATTTAAGTTTGCTATGACACAAGTTGTATATTCACTGTGGAGTCATCGTCAAGTTTTGTGCTACCAGTTGGTATTATTTGTTGGCTGTGACCGGCTGTATAAACTAGGTCAAATGATTGTGTTTTCTTGATGACCTGTTCTTGCACACCATTTTCACGATTACCTATATATGATTGCGTTTTCACATATCCTTATGACTGTTTCTTTCAACCCATTCCCTCGGCATCACCAAATGTGTACCTAGTGAGGTTTGAACTCTCTAGACCTCTTGTGTGGTGGTTTTATGTTACATTGCAGTGATGGTTCAAAATGTAATACTGAGACTCACAAGAAAAGGCAAACAAACAAACATTAAAGCAGCAATCAAGTAATGCCAAGGCCCAAGGTTATATCGTGTAGAACTAGAATAAGAGCAAAGCCCCTTATGATTGTTCTCGAGCACAAACAATAATGATAAGCTGCAATTACAGCTAGAATCCATGTGTGGAGATCAATTTAAGAATTATTTCTGACTCTTTATTTACTTAGCAATTGATAGATTTGCGAATGTGGGATAATTCAAGGAAGTTTTCCATTCAAAAACGAAGAAAAGAATGCAAGTCCGCGAGCCGGTTGGTAACTTGGGACAAAGTGTCCAGCTCCTCTTATGGTCACAAAAGTTAGATTTTGGTATTCCTCAACATATCCACCAACCTAAATAACAGCAAAAAAAAAAAAATTAAAAAAAAAAATAATAAAAAATAAAAAAATCGAATGGTTAGGTTGTTTATATTCAAGTATTATTAGTAGAATTTTGAATCAAAAGGCTTTTTACCTCGCCTTCATACATCCACGGGTACCATGGTGTCTTTACTGGCGTTTGTAGTTTGTCTATTGAATACTTAGTTGTTGTCACTGGTACTCTTCCATCTGTATCTCCACTGCATTTTTCATGATCCAGAATAGTTGATTAATAATCTGTATGACCGTATTGCATCCAAAAATAACATTAGATTCAGTAGTACCTGTAGATCCAAACACTAATTCCGCTCACCATCAGATCCTTAATCACAGGCAAGACTGAAAACGGCATGTTTTGCCAATGTTCACCAATGAACTCACTGTATTCAGATACAAGATTTTTATATAATCATTGAGCAGGATCATGTATTTTCTTGTTTCATAATTTTCAAATTATAAAATAGTTAGATGAAGGTTTAGTAACTAGTATTACCTGCAAGATTCCCATTGAACAGGCTTTGCATGAAGCGCTTGTTGCACGGCAGGAGTGTTCAAGTAAACAGCGATATAATTTTCTGTGCATGGATCAAACTCCGATATCTGTTTCAATCATGGAGTTCCATGTGATCATTTTTGCTTATGATGTTTGTACTTTGCCAATGGTGATTAACTTGCAAAAGATACCTATGTACTTTTAAATTTGTCTCGTTTTAGTCATCGATGTTAGACCTTGTAATTGTAAAAGTCTTGTATGGTAAATAACGATAGTCAAAGGACCAATATTGTATGATAGAAACTTAATAACCGAATAGCGGTTGGTAGTTAAGTTAGTTATTTGCTGTAAGTTAGTTAATTTCTGAATGGTTGTATCGTTTGGTTAACAGCCACTTTGAACCGACATGTTGTTTGGGTCATACCCATTCGACTAGTATATATAGGATACATGTAACATTTAGAAAGTGTGTCTCTTTGTACAATGTAACCCACTGTTATATTGAAATGAAATGAATCATCTTCTTGTATATCTTGTTCTTATATCGATCCTGGACATATCAAAGGTTCAGACCTGTGAAAAATAACATGGCATCAGAGCCGAAGGTTTACAAGATTGCAAGTTGTGGTTCAAGTTTTTTGATCAAAAGGATCAAGAAACCGAGAAGGGAGACACCAAGGATGTTGGGGAAGATAGTGCACAATCAGAACCAATGGACATGGACACCAAACGAATTGGTGAGAGTTTTGTTGTGATCTTTGAAACGCGACAACAAAACAAGAAGGAAAGAACAACGTTGTAGAAGACCGTCGTTGGTGACTTACATCACGCAACAACAGAAGAAGAAAGAAGCATGCTGAATTCTGTTTCAGAACAGGAAACACGCGATGTCATAAGAACAATATTGTTGGAACCCCTGTTGGCCACTGAAATAACGTGACAACAAAGAAGGGAAGATTCTTGACACTTAGAGTGGAACAAGAGTAGATGCTGTTTGAAGCAAGAAGAAAGAATAACGTTATAGAAGACCTTTGTTGGTGATTTACATCACGCGACAACAAAGAACGGAGGCCTATTTGTTGCTATCTATCGCAACAAAGTTTTTGAAAAGTTTGACGTCAAAGAAAGATAGAAGATCCACGCTTGCAAACGCAAACGTTTGGACAGAAGGTGATCCGTTGCTTGGGATTTAGAAAAGGTACCGATAGAAGAAAAGAAACAATCAAGGATTGTTTTGGAATAACGCTTACAATACAAAAGGGACAACAACAGGAGCATTTTGATCACTCGCTCGCAAGGATACCGTGGGTATTTCTGTAGGTTGTTGTATATACGGTGTGGAACAAAAGAAGAAGGGTATTGTAGAACGCGGACAAGCAACGAGGGCAACAAGGACTCAAGCAAACGCTTCACTTGTTGGCATACTACCATTGAAGTAGTAGAAAGAAAAACAAACAACCTGTTTGTTTTGGGACAAATTTCGAGGGTATTTGGGACTATTGTGTTCACGTAGACTTGGAAACAGAAACAACAAGGACACCAACTTGCTGTTTACCAAGAACTTGAGAGTTCTTTGGAAGAAGAAGCCGAGACAAAGAAGTCTAGGGCGCATACACACCGGTAACCAAGTTGGACACAAAAAGAAAGGAAAAGACAACGTGACAAGAAGTAAACAACGGACAACACGTTGAGACAAGAAGAAAGAAAGAAAGAGACGCGGAGAAGATGAAGACTCGAAGAACAAGACTTAAACAATTAGGGGGGAAAATGTTAGACCTTGTAATTGTAAAAGTCTTGTATGGTAAATAACGATAGTCAAAGGACCAATATTGTATGATAGAAACTTAATAACCGAATAGCGGTTGGTAGTTAAGTTAGTTATTTGCTGTAAGTTAGTTAATTTCTGAATGGTTGTATCGTTTGGTTAACAGCCACTTTGAACCGACATGTTGTTTGGGTCATACCCATTCGACTAGTATATATAGGATACATGTAACATTTAGAAAGTGTGTCTCTTTGTACAATGTAACCCACTGTTATATTGAAATGAAATGAATCATCTTCTTGTATATCTTGTTCTTATATCGATCCTGGACATATCAAAGGTTCAGACCTGTGAAAAATAACAATCGAACCCTTTTTTTGTTTGACATACGAGTCTTTAAAAGGTGGTTTTGTGTCATTTTACAACCCATAATCTTCATATTTTTGTAGAATATTGATACTTGAATTAACTATATCTCACATTGTTATGCATAAAAAGTTAACATATTCATATAAGTGATTTTTATATATAAAATTATCATTTTTGAAGCTGTTTTTTTTTTTTTTTACTAATTGACCAAAACGCGAGGGACATAAAAGTACAGAAATTAAAGCCGGACAAATGGAATTGTACACTGATATATTATGCGAAAAGTTAAAATCTTACCGAGGGAGTGCTATTGCTGAATTGTGAGCATAAGGGAGCATATATGTCATAGAAGTATATATTGCTTTTAGCAGCGAATGCCTGACTTTGATAGTCATTGCATGCTTGTGTGATGGTTCCAGCTTCAGTAAAATTGCAGTTGGAAATGATTCCATCATGAATTTCATCAGAAATGATCGCGTGTGTCCAGAAATAGTCAAACATTCCCGTGTTTTCTGTCTCATCATCAACATATGCATTTCCTATCTGAAAAATATCAGAGCGTAAACATGCCTACTCATTAGTCAACATTAACATATAGTCTAAAGTTACTAGTATGTTTATATTTGATACTTACAGCAATTCCTTTGATGTTAATGACAGTTTGGTTGGTGATTTTGTTGTTTTGTAGTATTAATTGTGCGAGTTGAGGCACATAATGCCCTGCATAGCTTTCTCCGGTGATATAAAAATCTCTAGATTTGTATTCTGGAAACCTTTCTAACCAATTTATTAGAAAAGTATATGAATCTTTTGCTGTTTGTACATCATCGGTTATATAATCTGAGGACGTGTTAGAATAAGAAAATCCAACTCCAGCCGGTGATTCCAAGAAAAGTACATTTGCAACTGCAAAATATATAATCAATTGTTAGTGGAATACTCTATTTTTTTATGTATCGTGTGACCAGTTGTGTATACTATTTGACCATTTTACCTTTCAATTTACACACTCCTATTTAACCTCAGGAGGGGCATATCCGTCAAATAATACACACAACTGATCACGCGAAACGCCAAAAAGATGAAATTCAAAAGTATGCTACATCGATCAAGAAAAAAAATAGATGGCTATACAGAACTATAAAATGTGGCAAGTAAGCTACATCCTCGTGCAATTAGCCCTAAAAGATATACATGAGTCTTACCATTGTTCCATGCATATTTATTTCGTGATAAAGTCACAGAATCAGCATTGACTCGAAATGGGCCAAGTTCCATCATGGCCCCATTGCCAAATGAGGAGCAGCCCGGCCCTGGAACGATTAGTATGTTTTTAGTCCTTGAACAAGAATGATTTCAAAATAAGAAAATTTTCAAGAAAGTATTACCTCCATTAAGCCAAAGTACGAGAGGATTAGTGGAAGAGTTGGCTGGTGACTCTGTAAAATAGTAGAACAGTGCTTTCCCATGGTTCGGGTCAACAGTCACATACCCTGAGTACTGGTCAAAGTCTGTTCCAGCAGGTTGACCCGGCAAAGCTGATATTTTGTCAAAATCCTTTAAACCATCTTGTGAGCCCACGTAAACTGGTGAGTATGAGTCCTCGGCCGTGAGATCTTTGGTACTCACTTGAGTAGAAGCTAATCTCTTAGAGCGTTGGATCTTCAAAGCGTTCTCAAGAGGGTCATATCCATTGCCACCATAGCAAGACACGAAAACCAGCAGACTGAAATAGACAGACAACAGCAATGCAATCTTCATTGTTTAAAGGTATGTTGTCTGCTTATTCTCGATACAGAAGTATTTATATACACAGATGGACTCTTGTCATCTTGTAGGATGTAACGCGGTTTGATCTTGTTGAGTTTACAGTCCATAGTGACAAAACCTATGCTTTCATTGTTTGAAAAACCAATGACAATAACATAAACTGGATACAAGGTTGCCGTTTACAAACAAATGCTAGATGTTAAGATGCTGAATTATTTGTGTAAAGTAGAACCACTAATTAATATATTTGATCTTAAGAGAAAATTTGAAAAGGAAAAGTCAATTGCCATTATCTTTGCCTTTCTAAAAAAAGTATTTACTAATATATTCTTCAACAGTTAATCTATAAACGAGAATAACATGGGGCCAATATACTAGCAGAGGTGGAAATATGAGTTTGTTATTTAACATCTCAAAGTTGGTAATTTTTGTATTCGGTCATGGATAGGCGGGTGATTCGAACAAAAACATTTTCATAAAGTTAGTTCAAACCTCGCTAGTGTTAGCCCGTATTATGTTGTGGTATTGTACCAGGAATGTTTTGTATTTGCATATTTAAGTGTTCGATGTATTTTTGTAATTGATCAATCAAAATCAATCATCATTTAATACATTTACATGGTATCAACCAACTAATCGATCCATCCCATAAACCCTAAACTTCCGCCACATTAATATTCAGCCGCCACTTTAATTGTTACGGCCGTCGACTTCGACCGGCGGTCCAGATCACATATATCGTTATCTCAATCGTATATACTTTATCCCTACACAAATCATTCTCTTTAAAAGTATTTTGCACATTCGTCGAGATGAAGATGTCGAATTCATTATGTCATACGAAGAAACAAATAAAGGAGGGTTTTAAAATGTAAATTTGATGACTGCTATTGTTCGAACATAGAGGGAAGAATTGCAGAAGGTGGTAAAAAGAAACATTATTTAATTTTCTTTTTGACGGCATAATTAATAAGAGGAGTATCCCTTTTATTCACTGATCACACGACAAAGAATAAACAAAATGTTTATAAACCTTTTGTTTTGTTCCTACTGTTTCGACCCGGGTAGAAAGAAAAAAAATGGTGGATCTTTATATTTTTTTTAAGGAAAAACACGCCCCGTTTGTTTGTAAGTTTCTTTGGGGTTGAAGTTTTAGAGTTAACTTTCGTTTTCTCATCTTTTCTTTTAATGTTAGTGCATGAGTTTTAGTTGTAATTTTCTTTGTTTTAGTTGTAGGGGATATTTTGGGTTACCCGTTTGTTTTAGTTGTAGGTGATACTTTAGGTTATCCTGTTTGTTTTAGTTGTAGATGATACTTCTGGTTATCCCTTTTGGTCAGGATAGTTTGCTTTATCCTGTTTGGTAAGGGATACTTTTGTTTATCCCATTTGGTTGGGGTACTTTGGTTTATCCTATTTGATACGGATACTTTGGTTTATCCGGTTTGTTGCGTGCTTATGTCTGCTGCTGCTTGAAGATGTGCTTCCGCTTGCTGTCGAATGTTTTCTTCAACAATTATTTATTAGTTTTACTTTATTGTTTATTAGCTTTTAATCTCCGGTCCGAGCCTTCACGATTTTTCCGCTCGGACTGCAGGGGAGTGTTAGCCCGTATTATGTTGTAGTGTTGTAACGGGGCCCAAGCCCGAGTCTAGAGTGTTCTGTATTTGCATATTTAAGTGTTTGATGTATTCTTGTAATCGATCAATCAAAATCAATCATCATTCAATACATTTATAGCTAGGTGAACATCTTGGGAGTTGGGATGACAATGAATAGTCCGGAAACGGCGATGTGAATGCCGGTTATGCCGCGAACATCAAGTTAGAAAGGTTGGATTGTACCCGGGTAACATTAGCACGGATCCCTTTCCGTTTACCCCTTTTTCGGTCTAAAGAAATATTGAGAAACTTAGAATAGAGTTGGAGCAAAAGAAACAACAAAGATGTAGATGTAGAAAATCGTTTTGTATTTGAGTAGAGGTTAATGAAATACACACAACTTGCTACGAGCGAGTTTTTGGAAGGTAGCTAGTCGATAGTATTAGTTATGATGTGCATGTTAAGACACAAGTACTTGTTATCGTGTCAAAGTTAAACAAATTTTTCCGACGGCAAATATTCTTCATGTTTAAGTGATCACTAAACATAGGAATAACAAACACATACAATAAATTGGCGTGAAAGCTAATTTCATTAAGAGTTCAGGGTCACAGTATCCTGACTAAAAACTCAACGCCACAAGAGCATGGTAACATACATATAGTAAATTGGATAAATAAACCAACTTCGCTAAGAGTTCAAAATTGTGATATCCTAACCACATGGGATGACCCAGTGGTTTGGATTTAAACAAAAAAAAAATGTGATATCCTGACTAAAAAAGACCAGGTATACACAAGCCTGATAAAATTGCAAAACCCCAGGACAAGAAAACATGCACAAACAAACAAATGGGACACACGCCCCAATAGAACAATTCAACTAATTGGTACATTATTAATTTCGCTACGACACCATGGATAAAGGTTAGATAATATTCAAAGATCTAGGACGCATAATACCCTGATCACATCAGAAACCCAGGCTAACATGAACCTGGCAATATCTAGGGTAACTTAAACAAAAAAGTACCTAGGATATAAACGTAAAGATTGTTCAGAAACAAGGCCCAACATGCGGCCAAAACATCAACAAATATTTAAACACGAGATAAGGAAGGAGCATCAGCAATAAGTTCTAGGAGGTCTTCAACACTTTGTTCTTGGTAGGCTACAAGCCTCGACAGATAAAACCACGACCCGGTACTTAGCTCAACCACCTCACTCATTAGCTTATCACCTACACTCACATCCAAGTCGATGTCAGCAATAGGCAGCTCAGGATGTTTCACAGCCACCTTCATGGAAGTCACGTGCGAACCCTGGCCAGAACCACATGTGCAAGTTTCACTGCATGTAGCTCGTCCATGCTTTTCTATTCCGCCTTGCCGCTAGTCGGTAATGAATCAATACGCGGGGATACTCTCTTCCATGGGAAATGCAAGTATTGGCTCATATTGGTTTCTGAACGCGAAGGAAAGCATCCTTATACTCAGGAGAACAAAGCAGATTGTTAACAACTAGAGGCAATTGCTCTATCAGCTTTTTTTTCTCAGCAATGAAAAAGGCAGCACGCTCATTGTTATCGGTATTGGACTGGGCATTCGCAACCAGAGAGTCGGTCAAATCCGTGACCTGATTCTCCAACCCAGCAACCTTGTCTTTCATGGCAGCTAACTCCTCTGCATGATGCATGGAAACCTCTTCTTCATTAGCTTTCAAATCTTGTAAGGCCTGCTCCTTCTTAGAAGTAACCTTGAGAACAATTTCTTCTAAGCCTAAACCCGGGCTTCAAGTTCAGCCTTGTCAACACCACCAAGCCGCACAAACTCTTCTCCAAGACCCCTTGCCGAGCCTCAACAACCTCATCAAGTTTCTTCTGCCTAGAAGCTTCAGACCCAACCCAATGGGCATATCCTGCCCGACCCTTGAGAAAAGCATACTCATTGATAATATCACAAAGGCCACGGTAAAAAAGATCCAGGCTCTCAGACAACGACTTGCGAGAAACTTGGCCTTCCGATCAGGCAGAATAATCGACTCCACAAAGGTCTTTGCAAAATTCAGGGAGGCACAATCATCATCAATAACCAAGCCAATCTGGAAGTTAAGGGTCCCAGTCTTAGGTATTATGGGCGACTTGCCTTGGGAGTCGACACCAACCTCACCACTCCTACCACCCTAAGAACCAGACGCACCAGCACCAGGTAGCTTGCTCGTATTACTTGAAGAACCTGAGAAAAACAACAAACTCAGGACATAGTCGCGTAAAGAATACCTAAACCAAGGCATAAAAACAAGATGGCAATACCTTCACCGGTCTGAACAGTCTCTTTGGACTTTTTGGACTTAGATTTCTTCCTCGAAGAAACCTTTGCTCCACCACCTCTGTCTCATCATCTGAAATAGGATACACGGTCACCAAAGGAATGACATTTAAAGGCACATGAGGCGAGGGGGTTAGTTTTCTCACCATCAGCAGCAACCTCACTCCCACCAGCCTCAGCATCATTGCAGGCGCTCTTCTTGCAAATCAAAGGCGCATCATCCTCCGTGTCCTCCATCGCATGGTCAACCACAGGCGGTGACACAGATAGAGGAGCAGCAGCAACAACATCGGCATCCACCTGAATGACAGGCTCAGAAGCCACAATCACACCAACATTGTTCGCCAACGCTATAAGAGAAGAAATGTCTATCACTGAAAGGCAAACATTGGATCAAGATTAAATATAAATGAAAGGGATCCTAAAATCAAACAGGCGAATACAACAACTCACCCTGATACAACACAAGGCGCCTCCCAACCCCACCATCCCAACTCCTACTCAGACCAGCCAGAAACAAGGCACCTTCTAACATGGGCCTTGAATAAACATGAAACATACTTAAGAGATCCTCAATAATCTTATCATCAGAGGAAAGGCTAGTGGTAATAATGATGAGGTGAAAAGTGTACCGCTTTTAAGGGGCCATTTAAGCCCGAATTCGTGATTATTTGATCAAATATTGCCCTAAATCATTCCTTTTGTCATTTTAGGTACTTTTGAGGAGAAATCTAGAAAAGGAAGCATTTTGGACGTTTTTGGAGCATAAAAGTGAAGAAAATGACAAAGTCTCAAATTCCTTGCTGGGAAGAGTACCTGACGACGTCAAGCCATTACACATGACGGCGTCAAGAGTGACAAAAGAGGTGGATATGGAATTTATAACATGACGGCCCAGTACATTTTATTTGTTAATGGCCTGACGGCATCACCAAGGCCGTCAGGGTCCAAATACTAGTGACGGCCCAGAGCTTATTTCTACATGACAGCATCAGAAGTGGATCTAGGCAATACGAATTTCAGCTTGGCGACGAGTTGACGGCGTCAGAGACTAATACATGACGCCGTCAGGATGCTTAGTCTATATATATTTTTCTAATTTTTCATTGTAAAGTGTGGAACAAGTTGTGGAATATCACACACAAACCCTAGGTCGAATTTCCTGCATATTGAAAGGGTTTCAAACCCTTCTTTCTTCCATGTTTGAATAAAGATAAGTACTTCAATAATCATTCAATATGTCTATGTATTGTTTGATTCTATCTTATGTTTATCTTTCTTTTAACATGTTAGGCTAGGCGTTTATTGTGTTTGCTTAGATGTAGTGAAACCTAGATGTTGATTATTGGTTGATTGTTTGTCTATAATTGTTACGGATGATTGTATTCGATGTTAGGCTTAAGAAAACTGGCAGACTCCCATTGGTAACTTGCTTGAACGTCTTAAGAAACATGATCGGAGGTGTACTACGATTTTTTGTTGTATTTAATGCATAAGTGAATTCTAATGATCCCATGTTAGGAGCTTTTAATCGGCTCGACATAGGAGTGAAGTAGGATCTTATAGAGTTAGGGAATATTGTACACGGCCCTACGACTGGTATTAAGGAATATAACCCGTCATCCATGCAATTGTAACAAGCTAATCAACCGGTAAAAGATATCTAGGGAGTAATGAAATCTAAGTAAACACAACTTTTCTCATTATTGTTTCCACCACATTAGTAAATTAGTTTAAATTTCATTTCTTTTATTTTATTTTGATTGCATCTTTAGTTAATTGGGTTAGTTGGCTAGCAACTAATTCCGCCCACTCCTTCAAAACCCAAGATTTTACTTGCTTTCATAAAATATAAAAAATACAAAAAGAATCATCCCTCACCTCCAGACCTAGTTTAGTAGGCTTTCTAATCCTAGCGACACTATTCCTGAGTTCAACGATCAATCCCCCGGTACTTGTCACTATACTATACTACAACGATCAGGTACACTGCCTGGTGGGGGTTGTAAGCTTCTCAAGATCCCTTGAGAGGTAAAACCTGTTGCGAGGGCGCAATTCCCACGTATCAAATAATCAGGTCAGGATTCACACGGTTACTCCAACTCAGAAGGCGAGGAGACGGGACTTGTGCATCAAAGGTGATCCATACTTAGTTCTCATGCCAACCAGACAACCCCTTTGTCGTATTCACAACAGTCAGGCAAGGCTCCTCAGTCTACCTCCTCTTAAAGGTATACCAAGACACGCACCTCTTTATTTGAAAAATACGATGAACAACATTCAAACGAGGAAAAAGTTTCAACCATCACAAGCCGTTATAATGGCATGCAACCGTTGATACCCAAGAGAATGAATTTGAGAAAAGGAAACATTAAAACAACGAAGTATTTCAAGAACAAATCGATGTAAAGGGAACTTAACATTAACATGCATAGCATACTCCAAGTAGAAGTCAGTCACATTAGGGGAAGGAGGTTGATCTGCCCTCTCATTTCCCGCAGGAAAACGGGGCGAATAAGCCTCAATCCATTTATGGTTTTTTAGGAAATTGTTAAACTTTAAGGTCTTTACCCTATAAGGATTATCGGCAACGACACTTTCGTTGCGTCTCGCAGACATGACGAAAGAAGGAAGAAAGACACACCAAACGACTCTTTTCTAGAGAAGAAAGCAAGAACAAGAAAGCGAACTAACCTCGTCTCGCCATTTTCTTCCGGTAAAAACTTTGCGTAAGAGTATAGCTTCAAGAAAACAAAGAACGCCAACGGTTCCAAAGAACGTGAGCAGTTTCTTGGAAATGTTAAGTTAAAAAGTGTAATTTCGTATCCCTCACGCCCTATTTATATATAGGAGAGAGAAATAACTGCTAGTGGAAAACAACTGGCAACAGCCCTGATGCGTAGGGATTGCACCAGGCTTTACCTCTCGAGGGATCTCAAGAAGCATACAACCCCCACCAGGCAGTGTACCTGATCGATGTAGTATAGTATAATGACAAGTACCGGGGGATTGATCGTTCAGCTAGGAATAGTGTCGCTAGGATTAGAAAACCTAAAGACTAGGTCTAGAGATGAGGGATGATTCTTTTTGTATTTTTATATTTTTATGAAAGCAAGTAAAAATCTTGGGTTTGAAGGAGTTTGGCGGAATTAGTTGCTAGTCAACTAACCCAATACTAAAGATGCAATCAAAATAAAATACTAGAAATGAAAATAAACTAAATTATACTAGAGTTGTGAGCAATATGTGGGAGAATTGTGTTTACTTAGATTTCACTACTCCCTAGACTTTTACAGGTTAATTACTTGTTATAGTTGCGTGGATGACGGATTGTATTCCTTAATACCATTCATGGGGTGGCGTACTTACTTCCCCAATCCTATGAGCGCCTACTTCACTCCTATGTCGAGCCGGCTAAGAAGCTCCTAACATGGGATCACTAGAATTTGCTCATGCATTAAATACAACCAATAAAACCTAGTACACATCGGTTCATGTTTCCTAAGACGTTCAAGCATGTTACACAATGGAGATCGCCAGTTTTCTTAAGCCTAACATTGAAATTATTCATCCATTACAACCATAAACAAGTAATCAACATATAATTAACATCTAGGTTTCATTACATCTAAGCAAACACAAGATAGATCTAGCCTAGCATGTTGAAATCAAGACAAGCATAAGATATATTCAAACAACACATAAACATATTGATTGAATTGAAAGAAGACTTATCTCAATTGAACATGAAAGGATTCAAGGGATGAAAACCCTTGAAAATACTGTAAAATACGACCTAGGGTTTACAAAGTTCGGCCCTAGTATTCTCCACACAAGTTCCTCTCTTTATGAATGAAAAATAGAAAACTTTATATAGATTCTGATAGGTGACGGCGTCAAGAACAAAAGTCTGACGCCGTCATCTTGCCGCCAAATAGTTTCTCGGACTGCCTAGATCTGGGTCTGACGCCGTCATGTATACTCCTTATGCAGGCCGTCACCAAAAATAGTCTTGACGCCCTTGTTGTGACGCCTTCAGGTTTTCAATGGGTCGTCATGGATTTTACTCTTGACGCCGTCATGATTTTCTTCTTGACGCCGTCAGGTACTGTTCTCAGCATGGAAAATTAAGTCTTTGCCGTTTTCTTCACTTTTATGCTCCAAAAACGTCCGAATTGCTTCCTTTTCCAGAATTCACTCCCAAAGTACCTAAAATCACAAAAGGAACGATTTAGGGCAATATTTGATCAAATAAATTCAATTTCAGGCTTAAATGAACCCCTAAAAGTGGTTCATTTTTTGCCTCATCATATACCTTACACTTGAGATTTGCTTGTCCTCAAGCAAATGCGCTTTTATTCTAGTCAAAATACAAGTTAGGGGTCATTTAACACTAATATAAAAGTAATTACAACAAATAATCGTTCCACTAAAGACCAAAGACAAGCACGGAGGTCATACACTAGCACCTCACAAATAGTGTTTAGATACTCACATCTCTCGGGTGTAATAAAGTAATATCACAATATGGAAATGGAAAACATCTCTCACTACCTGTCATAGCAAAATAAATTACCATAGGCTTGGGAAAGGATCAAACCTCCACCACATTGCGTAAGCACCTAGGATAAACTATCAAAGAGGTCTTTTAAAGGGTTGTAACGTTAGGTGTAGGGATATGGAATACACGGTTTTGTTGGATATAGGCAGTCTTTACTGGTGGCGAGTTAACAATCTTGGTTAATTACATGTACAATATGGCGTTGCTAAGTCAAGACTAGACTCGACTTAAGCTAATGAATCAAAAATAACAAAAACATAAAATGAACATAGAATGAAAAGGGATGGTAGTCCGTATGTTTTTCTCTTTTACTTTTTCTATTTTTTTTTCTATATTTTTTTTTACTTTTTCTTGATTTTTTTTTTTTTTTTTTTTTTTTTTTTTTTTTTTTTTTTTTTTTTTTGCATACACTCTTACCCTACCATCCAAAATAATACATCATAGGGAATGAACATTCCCCTTACACTTGAATTTTTACATACTTTACAATAAACTAATCTAATGACTCGAATTAAGATAATCAAAACACTTGGAGTACTTTTAAGATTAACGCACATACGGAGGTAATAAATGATGTTCTTCCCCATTACTCCATAAAATAAGTACTTTACCCATGAGTCCCAATCGTCCCAAAACAATATGTACAAGGATATGACTCAACTTAGCAACCATGTAATCAATTAGATAATTAACTTAGGGTTTAACAAATAACAATAATGCACTAAAGATGAGTGCATACATGGAAGGCTAAGGCGATTTGGATGTACATTTAAGTGGGGTGTAACAAATTCTTCCTTTAAGTAAAATGCTTAAAGTTAGAAACGAAAAGATAGTGTACTAGGGGTTTCGTGTACTAAGAATGAGTACAACGCTAAAGTGTGGGAAAAATTAATTGACTTAACTAGCCAAGTAATATGACTTAAATGGTCAAGTAATTATGATACAGGTTTAACACAAGGGTGATCCTAATACCTCTTATCATGTAGTAAATCCTACTACACGAATGTAGTCTCACTAGCGGTCTCGGGATGCATCACTAATGCAAGTTCTAGAATCTAAATGCTACCGGTACACTCATAAGCACTAATAGTAAATGCTTTTCCTATCAAATCTAAAGGCGAACCTCACATATTTGGGTGGAAAATTTTTCTGAATAGTACGGTTTTGTGCTAGTCATACAATCTCCTATCCATGAGACGCTTGCTAAGGCTAAAGTTTCACTCCTAAATGTTGTAAAAAAATTTAAATTTGGCGCTAAAATTGCACTAACAAGTATTTCTCATAGTTTTATTACACATCTACTATCAAACAAACAAACTCAAGCGAAAGTGTATCTGTAAGGTATCATCATTTTACCTTCCCCTTACACTTAGGATGAACATTGTCCCCAATGTTCAAGTAAAGAATGTAAAAGTGAAATAAGTAAAACAAATGAAATCAAATACTCCCCTGATTCGCTCAGTATGGATAATAAGGTGGTCAGGTTAGATCTTCCTCCAAGAAAATGAACAATCAAAGCTTCCCTTCCAGAATATAAATCATCTTCTTGTCATACATAACCTGTAAAACCTGAGAAAACAGACAAGGCAACCTCGCATAAAATCGGCGGCAATCTACATATGCTAATAAATCCTAGAAAACAAAATAAGATATAATGCTTGTGGAATGATGTTTGCAGATTTCCTGGAGATTATAAAACTAATAATTCAGCAAAAACTTTTAAGACTCCGTTAGAAAAACAAAACTGGTAAAATTTCTAGATTTTTACACGTGACGCCGTCAAGAGGAAACTCGTGACGCCGTCAGAAGTGACCTGCAGAAATTCTTATGTTAAGTTTCCGGAAAATTTCTGGAAAAACTTCGTCCTACTTCCTGGAAAATCCTGCAAAACTTCATTATGACTCGATACAAGCATTTGACTCTAACAAATACGAATATACATGTTCACTTAATATTGTGGAGAATCATGATCGGTTTTGTTTCTTTAAAAACATGTTTGGGGTTTCCCCTTACACATATCTTTTGCAAAAATACCTTTGGATGAAGTTATGACTAAGCCAAACAACAAAGTAAAGTATTTTCACTATTTTAGTTTTGAAACATGATTTACCAATAATAAAAATAAAGCATGAATACGGAAGCAAATAATCAAACAAAATAAAATAAAAATCATACAAAACAAAGAATGACACCATAAGCACATCCCATTATTACTAATTAACGTAAGCATAAAGATAAAAATAAAATTATCCAAGGCCAACAAAGGCCACAACCTAAACTATTACAATTCCAAGTGTTTCAAATTACATCACCATCAATAAATTGTTCAAACATAATAGACATCAAGACAGATCATTGGGGAGGGGGACCATAACGGTAGTCATAACCAGGAGGGAGGTGCCCAGTGTACCCGTAGGGAGGGTAGTCCGTCTCACGACCGGGGAATGGGTCAATCTACAGGTGGGGCTCGATCTGATCACGGGTGGAGAGGTGCTGCATCTGGCGGATGGTATGATCATACATCCAAGCAAAGCCATGGTCAGTGGTGGTCTGCCATATCCATGCCCCCTGGTGCGCCTACCAGTCTCCCCGACTCATGTGTCGGTATTAATCAGCTGACCCAACCTCATAATCCCCGAACTGATGCTGCTGGGGTGCTCCCTCATCATCATCATCATCCTCAGCACCATCAGGTCCTCCTGCCACGTACCAGGTATAGGACCCATCCACCAGCTGCATCACGATGCTCATCTGCCTGAGGGATTTAGCCCTCACTACCCTACAAGCCCCGCAGTCGCTCAAGTATCCCATGATCTGAGGAACAAGCAGCTCATAAGATCGAGCCAACCGGGTCACGAACATCCCCACATACACCTTGTCAATATCCCTCTCCCCTACACTGGTCTTCAAATAACTGGCTACCTAAAATGGGATGTTGCAGTAAACATCCGCTGAAAAGATGGTATATAGGTAGAAAAGATCTGAAGCAGTGACACGGTGAGTGGTGCCATGACGCCCCGACAAGCTGTATGTGATGCACCTGTGGGCTAACCTGATCACGGGGTCCCTTACTGATGCTGCCCCAGTAGTCAAGGTGTACACCCCGTTCCCAATGCTCGGCCAAAAAGTGGCGCACCTCATATCGTTCCTCACAGTTTCCCCATGTAACAACCTCTGCATAAAACCTCCCTCAACAGCCTCCTCCCTAGTGTACAAACCAATCCTCCACCCAAACTCAGTAACCGAACATGATCGAACCTCCCCTCCTAACCTAAAGTAAATAGTGGTACCCCCATATCCGTCCTGGCGTCCGCCAAATCAAAGTGAAAAGTCGCAAAGAACTCCCTAACCAACACACTATACACAGTCTCCCTCATCCTGAACAACCTCTCCCATTGAGGACCCGTGAACCCATCGGTTTGGATCCTCCCCAAAAACTCAGCCTCTAAACCTTGGGATCTCAGAAACGCCCAATCAATCACAGCACCAGCATCAATGTGGTGATTAACAAGCTCCGCATACTTAGTTGTAGCGGCAACATTGTCGAACTCACCCCAACTGTGGACCAATTCCCCATAGTTAACTTGTTGGGACCTAGAGGAGCTGCCACGGTGTTGTCGTGATGGCTTGCTCATTTTCCTGGAAAAAAATAGAGTGGACGGAAACGATTAGAATGAGAATTTTATTGGCTCATGCTGTCAGACACATCTGACGCCGTCTGGAAGGAGATCCTGACGCCGTCAGACTAAGCAGAAATCGGGCCATGCAATTATGAGGGAAAAATCAATTTTCAAACTCTAAACCCATTACCCAAACACTCCTTTAAGCGAAAAACATGGGTGGGGGGGTCAAAAAATCCGTCGTATGAAAGATTTTTCCTAAATTAACGCATGATTCAAGTAGGACAACATCATCTAATGGTAACCTCATGATTACAAATCACCAAGGGGAAGGCATTACGATTTATCAAAGATGGGTCAAAAATGGGGTTTTGGATGAAGGGGTTTTCAAAATTGGTTGAACCTAAGGACAATTGAACGAAAAAGAGTGAGGAAAAACTACTTACCAAGTGGAGATTAGTCACGGAAAATGTCGGATTGGATGATGGAGACTCGGAGGTGGAGCAGTATTTGGGTGAGATTTGTGGGGTATGAGTTGAAAGTGATGGAGTTTGGGTTATTATTGCTGAGATAGCGAGGTGACAGCGTCAAGAGTTAACATCTGACGCCGTCAGATGCCCGCATCAGGAATAAAAAGTGGTAATTCCACATTCAGTCCCTGCACTTAGTGTGAATAGCTAAACATAAGTAAAAACTATGAGTAGCTATCCCATTAGTGAAGTCCACCAGGGTCGAACGTTTCATTACTGTCACGGAAAGAGGTGTGGTTGTAGAAAGAGGTGGGTGAGGTTTTAGTTAAGTTGTAACCTTCGCATTGGTCAACGGTGGGTACAAAGAGATGTTGTTCCATAGAGGGTCTCAAAGCTGTGGTGTTTTTGAGGTGCAACCTCTTCACACTGGGTTTAAAACCAAAGGAACGTCTCTTGCACAAATTTGGGAGCGTAGTTTGCAAGCATCCAACGAAAATGTTATGAAATTGCGAATTCTTCTCTTCCTGAGGATGCTTACAAAAGTAGGAGGTGATTGACGGTGAAGCACTTGGAAAGGATTTCTCGTTATCCTCTTGGTCAAACACCAAAGGAGTTGAAACCTCAAATATTTTTTCGATTTTTCTTGGTGCAGATTTTTCCTTAATCTTCTCTTTGATCCTTGATATGAATTTGTCAGCTAAATCCATAAAAGCATTGCGAGTGCTTTCCATGCGTGCTTCTAAGTGCCGGATTTGTTTTTCCTGATTATTCATGAAGGTTACCATTATCCCTTCGAACTCCTCTTGTCGTGAACGTTCAGGAAAATTATGGTTGCTAACCGCATTCCTACGTATATTAGGATTCCACACGGTTTCAGTAGCAGGTTTTTCAGCTCTCATTAATTCTTTTACCTGCTTCTCGATACTTCCTAATAATTGTTCTTGGGCGGTGTATGCATAATCAAGTTTCCCCTTGCTTGAAAACATCGGGTCCTTCCATCCTTCTTCTTCGTACTGTGCCAACCCCTCAAGAACTTTCCAGCATTCGTCAATGCTAAGTCTGTTTAGCTTGCCCTTGGCTGCGTAATCTATGGCCCTCCTTGTTTGATAGTTAACTTTATCATAAAAGATTTGAATCTGGAGCCATGGTTCGATACCATGATGAGGGACTTTTCGGAGTAGGTCTTTGTATCGAGTCCATGCTTCGTAAAAGGTTTCACCTTGATGTTGTTGAAACATCAAGATGTCATTTCTAAGCTTGGTAGTTCTCCCCGGTGGGAAAAATTGAGCAAGGAAACGAGTGGTGAGATCATCCTATGAGGTGACGGATCCCGCGGGTAAACGTTCAAGCCATTGACTAGCTTGATCACGTAGAGAGAATTGGAATAGGCGTAATCGGGTTGACTCTCTAGTTGTAACATCAAGGTCTATAGAATCTATGATTTTAAGGAAGTCCTTGAGATGTTGATTTGGATCTTCGGAACGAAGTCCATGGAATGCACATCCGCTTTGCACCAACCGGATGGTGTCGGATCTCAAGGGGGTCACATTGGCTCCTTGGGTGAGCTCAATGGTGTTTCGGTAGCCTTGGTGGCTAGGTCGGGAATACTCTCCTAAGGTTCGGGGCCTAAGAGGTTGGTTATCTAGTGGTGGGTTTTGTTGTGGTGGGATGACGGGTTCAAAGATGTTACCATTGTCCATGATGTCGGATGGCGAAGAATAAGATAGACTAAAGAGAACCTAAAAATAAAAATAAAATCTTACTAGAAAGGAATCTAGCAAGTAGACCTAATAAAAAGAGATTCTAACCTAGACAATAATTATTCCCCGGGCAGCGGCGCCAAAAACTTGATGCGTAGGGATTGCACCAGGCTTTACCTCTCGAGGGATCTCGAGAAGCTTACAACCCCCACCAGGCAGTGTACCTGATCGATGTAGTATAGTATAATGACAAGTACCGGGGGATTGATCGTTCAGCTAGGAATAGTGTCGCTAGGATTAGAAAACCTAAAGACTAGGTCTAAAGATGAGGGATGATTCTTTTTGTATTTTTATATTTTTATGAAAGCAAATAAAAATCTCGGGTTTGAAGGAGTTTGGCGGAATCAGTTGCTAGTCAACTAACCCAATACTAAAGATGCAATCAAAATAAAATACTAGAAATGAAAATAAACTAAATTATACTAGAGTTGTGAGCAATATGTGGGAGAATTGTGTTTACTTAGATTTCACTACTCCCTAGATATCTTTTACAGGTTATTTACTTGTTATAGTTGCGTGGATGACTGATTGTATTCCTTAATACCATTCATGGGGTGGCGTACTTACTTCCCCAATCCTATGAGCGCCTACTTCACTCCTATGTCGAGCCAGCTAAGAAGCTCCTAACATGGGATCACTAGAATTTGCTCATGCATTAAATACAACCAATAAAACCTAGTACACATCGGTTTATGTTTCCTAAGACGTTCAAGCATGTTACACAATGGAGATCTGCCAGTTTTCTTAAGCCTAACATTGAAATCATTCATCCATTACAACCATAAACAAGTAATCAACATATAATTAACATCTAGGTTTCATTACATCTAAGCAAACACAAGATAGATCTAGCCTAGCATGTTGAAATCAAGACAAGCATAAGATATATTCAAACAACACATAGACATATTGATTGAATTGAAAGAAGACTTATCTCAATTGAACATGAAAGGATTCAAGGGGTGAAAACCCTTGAAAATACTGTAAAATACGACCTAGGGTTTACAAAGTTCGGCCCTAGTATTTTCCACACAAGTTCCTCTCTTTATGAATGAAAAATAGAAAACTATATATAGATTCTGATAGGTGACGGCGTCAAGAACAAAAGTCTGACGCCGTCATCTTGCCGCCAAATAGTTTCTCGGACTGCCTAGATCTGGGTCTGACGCCGTCATGTATACTCCTTATGCAGGCCGTCACCAAAAATAGTCTTGACGCCCTTGTTGTGACGCCTTCAGGTTTTCACTGGGTCGTCATGGATTTTACTCTTGACGCCTTCATGATTTTCTTCTTGACGCCGTCAGGTACTGTTCTCAGCATGGAAGATTAAGTTTTTGCCGTTTTCTTCACTTTTATGCTCCAAAAACGTCCGAATTGCTTCCTTTTCCAGAATTCACTCCCAAAGTACCTAAAATCACAAAAAGAACGATTTAGGGCAATATTTGATCAAATAAATTTAATTCCGGGCTTAATTGACCCCCTAAAAGTGGTTCATTTTTGGTCTCACCAAGCCCATTGGACCAACAGGCCCAATCCAGGCGCGTACTACATATGACCTCACAAGACGCGCGTGCTCCAGGTCTCAACGTGATGTCAAGCACAGTCGAATCGAGAGGTCTAACCCGTTGAAATATCGAAGAAAGAGATTTGAAATCATTTCAAAACTAACAAAAAATTGAAGTCGATAATAGTAGACTTAGTGGTTGATTTTAGGCTTAGTTATGTTTAATTAGGCTTAGTAATAGAGCTTACATGGCAAAATCAAATTCTCTCATTGGCACAATTGGAAAATCATCAAAGAATTAAATTGTCCGGTTTGTATGTTTTAAAGTTTTTGGAGCAAATGGTAAATTATGGACATTCTCAAATTCTAAGATACTCAACAAACTGATACAAT
>JARVZY010000707.1:0-27101 GCA_030686995.1 Artemisia argyi | reverse complement strand
AGTGAAGTTATGATGTTATATTTATAGGCAAGTTTTCTGTCGGCAAGGCTTGACGGCGTCACCCCGTAAAGAGTGACAGCGTCATGACCAATTTTTCTTCACCAAATTGTAGATTTCTTCGTCCTCTTCGCGTGGGCTTTTGAATCACCTAAATCCGAGTTCGTATGCAAAAGTTATGACCAAAACAATACCAGCTACTTCTCGAGCAAGTTTTGACAAGTTAACACGTGACGGCCTACGTGACGCCTTCAAGAAATTTTCTAGGCCATCACTCTATAATTTTACACGTGACGGCCTTGGGTGACGCCGTCATCTCCAATGCACAAAACTTTCTGGACCGTCATGGACTTTATCCACTTCCACCTCTTGTATTACTCTTGACGCCGTCATGTATAAGCTTGTGACGCCGTCAGGTACTGTTCCCAGCAAGGAAAATTAAGATTTTGCCGTTTTCTTCACTTTTATGCTCCAAAAACGTCCAAAATGCTTCCTTTTCCAGAATTCACTCCAAAAGTACCTAAAATCACAAAAGGAACGATTTAGGGCAATGTTTGATCAAATAAATTCAATTCCGGGCTTAAATGACCCCCTAAAAACGGATCATTTTTCGCCTCATCATTAACAAAAGCTTTTGATGGACCTAGGTTTAACCACTTAGTTGTCCACATTGGGATGGTTAACCCTTGAATGCTATGTTTGAGGGGAGGCATAAGCTTCAGGGGAGGCATATTGATGAGGCGACAAATGAACCACTTTTAGGGGGTCATTTAAGCCCGGAATTGAATTTATTTGATCAAATATTACCCTAAATCGTTCCTTTTGTGATTTTAGGTACTTTGGGAGTGAATTCTGGAAAAGGAAGCAATTCGGACGTTTTTGGAGCGTAAAAGTGAGGAAAACGCCAAATACTTAATTTTCCATGCTGAGAAAAATACCTGACGGCGTCAAGAGTAAAAACCATGATGACCCAGTGCAAACCTGAAGGCGTCACAACAAGGGCGTCAAGTGTTAAATTGGTGACGGCCTGCATAAGGGGAATACATGACGGCGTCAGACCCAGATCTAGGCAGTCCGAGGAACTATTTGGCGGCGAGATGACGGCGTCAGACATTTGTTCTTGACGCCGTCACCTTTCAAAATCTATATATAGTTTTCTATTTTTCATTCTTTAAAAAGAGGAACTTGTGTGGAGAAACTAGGGCCGAACTTTGTAAACCCTAGGTCATATTTTACAGTACTTTCAAGGGTTTTCATCCCTTGAATCCTTTCATGTTCTATTGAGATAAGTCTTCTCTTAATTCAATCAATATGTCTATGTGTTGGTTGATTATATCTTTTACTTGTCTTGATTTCAACATGCTAGGCTAGATCTATCTTGTGTTTGCTTGGATCTAATGAAACCTAGATGTTAATTATGTGTTGATTACTTGTTTATAGTTGTATTGGATGAATGATTTCAATGTTAGGCTTAAGAAAACTGGTAGATCTCCATTGTGTAACATGCTTGAACGTCTTAGGAAACATGAACCGATGTGTACTAGGTTTTATTGGTTGTATTTAATGCATGAGCAAATTCTAGTGATCTCATGTTAGGAGCTTCTTAGCCGGCTCGACATAGGAGTGAAGTAGGCGCTCATAGGATTGGGGAAGTAAGTACGCCACCCCATGAATGGTATTAAGGAATACAATCCGTCATCCACGCAACTATAACAAGTAATTAAAGTGTAAAAGATATCTAGGGAGTAGTGAAATCTAAGTAAACACAATTCTCCCACATATTGCTCACAACTTTAGTATAAATTAGTTTTATTTTCATTTCTAGTATTTTATTTTGATTGCATTTTAGTTTTGGGTTAGTTGACTAGCAACTAATTCCGCCAAACTCCTTCAAACCCGAGATTTTTACTTGCTTTCTAAAAAAATATAAAAATACAAAAAGAATCATCCCTCATCTCAAGACCTAGTCTTTAGGTTTTCTAATCCTAGCGACACTATTCCTAGCTGAACGATCAATCCCCCGGTACTTGTCATTATACTATACTACATCGATCAGGTACACTGCCTGGTGGGGGTTGTAAGCTTCTCGAGATCCCTTGAGAGGTAAAGCCTGGTGCAATTCCCACGCATCAAGTTTTTGGCGCCGCAACTCGGGGAATAGTTATTGCTTAGGTTGGAATTTATTTTAATTAGGTCTACTCATTAGATTCCTTTTTAGTGAGATTTTTATTTTCTCTTTATTAGCTTTCTCGTAGTCTATCTTTTCTTTGTGTATTTGTTCGTAGAAACCTTTCCATTGACTCTTCCATTCACCATTACGGGGAATGCGAATCCACCATACTACCGACCACGAAACCCATTCACTCCTAATGACATCTTGATGTTCAAACAATATCGAGATGAACCTATTTAAGATGCATGGACTCGTTTTAAAATTTTACTCCGAATAGTCCCTCATCATGGTTTCGATCTATGGTACCTAACTCAAATCTTTTACTATAGTGTCCACCCGTATGACCAAAGGTACATTGACGATTTTACCAACGGGGACCTTAGGGAATTAAATGCTGAAGAAGCATGGGATGCCATAGAAGATTGTGCCCAATATTATTGTAGAGTAGACAACCCAACAAACAACATCACAAATCAATCAATAACAAGTTTGAAGGAGCAAACAGGAAGTTTGTCTGGGGATGATTACTCAGGGATACCTGTGTGGATGTCACCTAAAATCATAGTACAAAATAAACACATAGGTAATCTAGGTACAATGGAGGATGAGGTGGACAATCCAAGCCCACAAAGTACCCCACAAGTCCTACCATCATTTGAGGCAAATACACCGCCCGTGACTTACCCGGAAGAAGTAGAAGAGACTATAGGAACCCCAATTGAGGTAGAACCCTTGGACCAGGCACCATTAGAGGATATAGGTTTGAATACTTGTAGTTATAACCTTACTCCTAGTTCTAGGGAATTTCCTAATGTTGATGAACCGGAACCTCAACCTTTACACAACTTTCCATCCTTAGATATACATCTAGGAGACAAAAGAGGAACCCACCCACCCATCAACCAATATTATCCGGGTAGTTTTAGGATGAAGGAAGCCATTCACTCACCCCCATCACCTCACGTGGCATATTTCCACCCTAAGGGTGTGTATCGCTACTTCCACCCGCACTTAATCCTAAGTGTAGGGAAAACCTCCCCTATTTCCGTTAAATAAGGGTAGAGTCAGGCTCGTGACTCGAACAAAAACAAGCGCTTATTGGGAGGCAACCCAAGCTTTATTTATTTATTTGTTTGTTTGTTTGTTTATTTGATTTTATTTGTTTCCGTATGCACGCCTTATTTTTATTGTTTGTGGTTCATGTTTCAAAGTAAATTGTGAAAATGCTTTATTTTGTTTTTAACTTCGTCTTAATTACATATAAAGGTATTTTGCAAAACCTAAGTGTAAGGGGAGACCCAAATTTTTTTATAAGAACGAAATTGAGCATGATCCACAACAATATTAAATGAACATGTATATTCGTATTTGTTAGAGTCAAATGCTTGTATCGAGTCATAATGATGTTTTGCAGGATTTTCCAGGAAGTAGGACGAAGTTTTTCCAGAAATTTTCCGGAAACTTAACATAAGAATTTCCGCAGGTCACTTCTGACGGCATCACGAGTTTACTCTTGACGGCGTCACGTGTAAAATTCTGGAAATTTTATCAGTTTTGTTTTTCTAACGGAGTCTTAAAGTTTTTGTTGAATTATCAGTTTTATAATCTCCAGGAAATCTGCAAACATCATTCCACAAGCATTATATCTTATTTTGTTTTCTAGGATTTATTAGCATATGTAGATTGCCGCCGATTTTATGCGAGGTTGCCTTGTCTGTTTTCTCAGGTTTTACAGGTTATGTATGACAAGAAGATGATTATTATTCTGGAAGGGAAGCTTTGATTGTTCATTTTCTTGGAGGAAGATCTAACCTGGCCACCTTATTATCCATACCGAGCGAATCAGGGGAGTATTTGATTTCATTTGTTTTACTTATTTCACTTTTACATTCTTTACTTGAACATTGAGGACAATGTTCATCCTAAGTGTAAGGGGAGGGTAAAATGATGATACCTTACAAATACATTTTCGCTTGAGTTTGTTTATTTAATGGTAGATGTGTAATAAAACTATGAGAAATAATTGTTAGTGCAATTTTAGCGCCAAATTAAAAAAAATTTTACAACATTTAGGAGTGAAACTTTAGCCTTAGCAAGCGTCTCATGGATAGGAGATTGTATGACTAGCACAAAACCGTACTATTCAGAAAAAATTTCCACCCAAATATGTGAGGTTCGCCTTTAGATTTGATAGGAAAAGCATTTACTATTAGTGCTTATGAGTGTACCGGTAGCATTTAGATTCTAGAACTTGCGTTAGTGATGCATCCCGAGACCGCTAGTGAGACTACATTCGTGTAGTAAGATTTACTACACGATAAGAGGCATTAGGATCACCCTTGTGTTAAACCCGTATCATAATTACTTGACCATTTAAGTCATATTACTTGGCAAGTTAAGTCAACTAATTTTTCCCACACCCTTAGCGTTGTACTCATTTTTAGTACACGAAACCCCTAGTACACCCCTCCGAGCCTATCTTTTCATTTCTAACTTTAAGCATTTTACTTAAAGGAAGAATTTGTTACACCCCACTTAAATGTACACCCAAATCGCCTTAGCCTTCCGTGTATGCACTCATCTTTAGTGCATTATTGTTATTTGTTAAACCTTAAGTTAATTATCTAATTGATTACATGGTTGCTAAGTCGAGTCATATCCTTGTACATATTGTTTTGGGACGATTGGGACTCATGGGTAAAGTACTTATTTTATGGAGTAATTGGGAAGAACATCATATATTACCCCCATATGTACGTTAATCTTAAAAGTACTCCAAGTGTTTTGATTTTCTTAATTCGAGTCATTAGATTAGTTATTTGTAAAGTATGTAAAGATTCAAGTGTAAGGGGAATTTCCATTCCCTATGATGTATTATTTTGGATGGTAGGGTAAGAGTGTATGCAAAAAAAAAAAAAAAAAAAAAAAAAACGGACTACCATCCCTTTTCATTTTATGTTTTTGTTATTTTTGATTTATTAGCTTAAGTCGAGTCTAGTCTTGGCTTAGCAACGCCACATTGTACATGTAATTAACCAAGATTTTTAACTCGCCATATATCCAACAAAACCATGTATTCCATATCCATACACCTAACGTTACAACCCTTTAAAAGACCTCTTTGATAGTTTATCCTAGGTGCTTACGCCATGTGGTGGATGTTTGATCCTTTCCCAAGCCTATGGTAATCTATTTTGCTATGACAGGTAGTGAGAGATGTTTTCCATTTCCATATTGTTATATTACTTTATTACACCCGAGAGATGTGAGTATCTAAACACTATTTGTGAGGTGCTAGTATATGACCTTCGTGCTTGTCTTTGGTCTTTAGTGGAACCATTATTTGTTGTAATTACTTTTATATTAGTGTTAAATGACTCCTAACTTGTATTTTGATTAGAATAAAAACGCATTTGCTTGAGGACAAGCAAATCTCAAGTGTAAGGGTATATGATGAAGCGAAAAATGAACCACTTTTAGGGGGTCATTTAAGCCCGGAATTGAATTTATTTGATCAAATATTACCCTAAATCGTTCCTTTTGTGATTTTAGGTACTTTGGGAGTGAATTCTGGAAAAGGAAGCAATTCGGACGTTTTTGGAGCGTAAAAGTGAAGAAAACGCCAAATACTTAATTTTCCATGCTGAGAAAAATACCTGACGGCGTCAAGAGGAAGATCCTGACGGCGTCAAGAGTAAAAACCATGACGACCCAGTGCAAACCTGAAGGCGTCACAACAAGGGTGTCAAGAGTTAAATTGGTGACGGCCTGCATAAGGGGAATACATGGCGGCGTCAGACCCAGATCTAGGCAGTCCGAGGAACTATTTGGCGACGAGATGACGGCGTCAGACATTTGTTCTTGACGCCGTCACCTATCAAAATATATATATAGTTTTCTATTTTTCATTCTTTAAAAAGTAGAACTTGTGTGGAGAAACTAGGGCCGAACTTTGTAAACCCAAGGTCATATTTTACAGTACTTTCAAGGGTTTTCATCCCTTGAATCCTTTCATGTTCTATTGAGATAAGTCTTCTCTTAATTCAATCAATATGTCTATGTGTTGGTTGATTATATCTTTTACTTGTCTTGATTTCAACATGTTAGGCTAGATCTATCTTGTGTTTGCTTGGATCTAATAAAACCTAGATGTTAATTATGTGTTGATTACTTGTTTATGGTTGTATTGGATGAATGATTTCAATGTTAGGCTTAAGAAAACTGGCAGATCTCCATTGTGTAACATGCTTGAACGTCTTAGGAAACATGAACCGATGTGTACTAGGTTTTATTGGTTGTATTTAATGCATGAGCAAATTCTAGTGATCCCATGTTAGGAGCTTCTTAGCCGGCTCTACATAGGAGTGAAGTAGGCGCTCATAGGATTGGGGAAGTAAGTACGCCACCTCATGAATGGTATTAAGGAATACAATCCGTCATCCACGCAACTATAATAAGTAATTAACGTGTAAAATATATCTAGGGAGTAGTGAAATCTAATTAAACACAATTCTCCCACATATTGCTCACAACTTTAGTATAAATTAGTTTTATTTTCATTTCTAGTATTTTATTTTGATTGCATCTTAGTTTTGGGTTAGTTGACTAGCAACTAATTCCACTAAACTCCTTCAAACCCGAGATTTTTACTTGCTTTCTAAAAAAATATAAAAACACAAAAAGAATCATCCCTCATCTCTAGACCTAGTCTTTAGGTTTTCTAATCCTAGTGACACTATTCCTAGCTGAACGATCAATCCCCCGGTACTTGTCATTATACTATACTACATCGATCAGGTACACTGCCTGGTGGAGGTTGTAAGCTTCTCGAGATCCCTTGAGAGGTAAATCCTAGTGCAATTCCCACGCATCACATATGCCTTTGGGGAGGATTGTAATTGACGTTGTATACTTTGTATATTATTTGTATATTATTGTTATTGCTAACACTAATCTACTAATGTTTTTGTAAGCTTTGTGTGTTTTTGTTTGCTACTTTGTGTCTGATTTGCAGAATGTCCTTATGTGAAGTTGCTGATCTTTATTTGTAATTCACTATGAGATGTTTCAAAGGGAATGTAGTCATGTTTGCTGAGAATTGTTTCTACTGAAGAGTCAAATATGCTGAGATTCATTGCTTCTACTCAAGTAAAATTCAAAAATTGACAAATAAGAAAAGTTGTTCATTCATTCAAGAAACAATTTACAGCTTACAATCAACTTCAAAGTAGAATACAAAGATCATTCTTATGCTAAGTCTACCAAACCAATACTAAGCTTCTATCATCTATTACAAAAGGGCTGGTGGATATGCATGACCAGTACGATGAAGAAGCTGAAGGTGAAAATGGAAAGGAGAGAATGATGATGATGACGACAAAGATGCTCAAGAACCGAGTTTTATATCTTTAGTTCAAGGCAAGAATATGCTCAAGAACCTAGTTTTACATCTTTGGTCCTTGGCAACATCCCATCATCAACTACTCCACTTTCCTTTTCCCCTTACCTACCACCTCTGCATTCTTGCCCTTTCCCCTGTGTCCATGGTATGAAGCACCAGATCCTGGAGCAGGAAGACCCAACACCACATCCTGTGATGTTGGAAGAGATGGATTACTCTTCCTTGGCCTTGGTTGGGATCTCTCTGGTGTGGAAAGAGGAAGGAATGATGGATCTTCGTCTTCATCCTCTGAGCAGTCTTCATCAGAAGTAAAGATGAAGGGAGAGACATACTGTCTCTCAGCAGGAATGGGGGCATTGCTTGGTTCACCCCTCTCCAATGCATTCCATCGTCTCTCCAGCTCTCTAGCTGCATCTGAATCATCTAAATCAGAAGGATAAGGTGGAAGATCCTCTGATGATGAGGAAGGGGAAGTGGAGGAGGTTAGGTCGATGATTTCTGGTTTGGAAGACATGATTTGGTGAAGAATTGGGGTTAATTGAGAAATTAGGGTTTTCATAAGAATTGGGGGTAATTGATATCTGTAAAAGTGTGATTTGGGGGTTATTAAATAGGCGAAGTCAAGACTTTATGATAATTAATGCGAGTTGGGTGACACAGTAAAAATCAAGATATTTACTGAAGATATTTTTACTCTTGAGTGGTTTCTACTGATTGACCATTCATCAGCAGATTGACTTTCATTTCTGCTGAAGGGTAATTTTGAAATTGGATGGAATCACTTTACACGCCAGATATGGTCAACGATTTGTTCCGATAATTTTTTACCACGATTGGGGAACTTCCATTTATAACCTACTTTGCATATCTTCGCCAAAACTAAATTATTCCCTCATCACTCAATTTAAACCCATCATTCAATTGCATAATTCATAACCGTCTTTCACAAATCCTTCAAATGGCAAGACTTCAATTCAAGAAAGATCATAACAAGTTTGCTGTTCTGAAAAAGACTAAAGGTCACGAACTGTATGATTCAATGGTGGAGTTTCTACAGCGTTCAAAGATTTATTATGCCTTAACACATTCACCAAATGTGATATATGAATCTATGGTGAAGCAATTTTGGGCATCTGCTAGGAAAAGATCTGACACAGAGATTGTGGCTACGATTGATGGAACTGAGTATGTGGTGACTGAAAGTTTGATAAGGACAAAGCTTCAGCTGGATGATGAGAATGGAGTTTTTCACTCCAACACTGAAGAAATTCTTGCTGGGTTGAGGGAAGCTGGTTACCAAAGCACTGACACAACTAAGTGGCTTAAGAATCAGTTCTGTCCCAAGTGGAGGTTTTTGGTGCATTTACTGCTCCAATGTATCGGCAATAAGTCTGGTGGCTGGGATCAGTTCTCTACCCAATTGGGTTGTGGTATTGTCTGTCTTTCTAAAGGGTTAACTTATAATTTCTCAAAGTTTATTTTTAATAATGTGATAGAAAATATTGAGAAGCAAACGCATAAGTTTTTAATGTACCCTAGGTTTCTACAAATAATTTTAGACATAACCACAGTAGACAGAATTCATGTGCCCATTAAGAGTCTTGGTTCTAAGTTATTTGCCTCTATGCAAACTAACTATGATGGGGTACATCGCCCTCTGTTAGCTGCTATGTTGCCACATGGCAATGATGATGCAGGTAAGGGTGATGCTACTGGTGATATGCCTTCTCAACATGTTGCTGAGATTTGTTATTTATAGATAAGATATGTAGAATATCTTTTAGAGTATTATGTTTATACGTTTCTTGTAGAAGAGATTAGGGTTTCCAATATTATATAAGGAACCCAAGGTCATTCTAATAGGTACGAGTTTTCAAAACAATTATTAGTGAATAATATCGATTCATAGAGGATCAAAGTTTAGCATACAATTTATATTTATATTCCGCAATAAGTATAAGCTAACAGAGATTGTCTATTTAGTTTGCTAGTGATTACATTAGTAGACTAACGATCTATTGGCTCGAGATCTATCAAGTGTAGATCTTACATCTTATCTCAATGACACATCATAAAACATTACAAGATCTATTAAGGCAAGTAACCTTAATTAGACTCTCTTTCTCAAGATTTACTATGGAGTATTCTTGAAACCAAAACATGTTCAAATAACAACTCAACAAACAAAGATATCATCAATAAGGTCATGTAATACACCATCGAAACCATACAATCTCCAAATCTCAAATAGAAATTTAAAATATTGTGCTTGCTTTTGTAAGGATTTTGTGTAAGACAAGTTGTCTTCATTAACCGGCCTTTAAAATATGGTTAGGACATGTATTAGTGGAATCGGCTAATATCATCTTTGGAAAACTTCGATGGGAAAATATAGGAATTCCAATTTTTCTAATATGAGAATGGCTACTGGAGAATCTATTGCACTAGAAATTCAATTTGACCTAACGTTGAATTGCTTCCAAGAGAGAATATGGGTTTGTGGTAAACCCGTAAAAATGGTCGTGTTTAGCCTTAATTGAGCACCGCTAGTAATAGTCTCATATCCATTCTCTAACATGAAAAATTTCCATTCCTACATTTGAATAAAGACATTTTACATCGATGATCTTTGTCTCCCGTTAGGATTGAACTTTAAACAAGTAGTAATTAGGATTTTCCTTGATAAACCTATATTACTTGCACATATGTGTTTAATATTTGTAAACAAAAACTTGCTCTTGTATAATGTGATTAAATGTCTTCATGCCTCCTTAAATGCTCAGTGCCCTCTTGCTTGATTATTGAATGCCTGTTCATTAGAAATATCTTGCTTTAAATTAGCTTTTCTAATTTCATATTTCTTGATATATGTCCATGATACATGCTCTTATGTGCTATATGTCAACATGTTTTACTTAATGCTTGTATTCGTAGTAATCATGTTTTGTATGCATCTCTTTACATGACTTACGTGTTATTTGTGCACCTAAACTATGTTGGACTAGGTATGCCTATCATGATAACCTCTTAGATGTCATATAGTCTTACATGCTAATATCCTTGATTATTATGTGATGCATGCTTAAATGACTTATGTGCTTAAATGTCTTATTATTATGCAACTAGACTTATTCCTCCTCATACTATATCATAATCTTCCTTTAAGGTTTTTAGTGTCACAATCTCACATTCTTCCAAATAATCCACTCTTTTGTCTAGGAATGATTACACCCACACTTCTCTACATTCTTCCTACACTTCTCCTCCAATCATTTGTTAATTCTCCCAATCCCAACAAATGATTATATACACTTTTCATATAATTCCAACATTTCCATAAACATTCTTACCAAATCCCTATATCATTCCTTAATCATTATTGCCCAATTCTTTTCTATCTTAATGGCAAAATGATTTTCACATGATCAATCCTTTGATTATTCCTATCCTTTCATCTGGGAAAAACAGAGAAAACTAGCGAGACTCTGCACCTCACTGACGACGGTCCCCCAAAACATATTGGTGGTCCCTTATATATATGGGACTGTCTCCAATTTAAAGGACCATTTGTAACACCCCCAAAATATCGCAGCGGAAGACTGTGTCAATTGGGATGCTACTTCATAATACAAAGTACAAGTTATAGAAAACGACCTCTAAATGAGACGTTTTGAAAAGTTACCATTCGATTAATGAATTCAAAGTTACAAACATTAGATTCCAAAGTATGATACATAAATGTATACAAAATGTTTTGAATGGTAAATGATAAAAAGCGTAAGTCTTCAGAATATGCAGCTTGACTCTAAGTTCCACGCACTAGCTATCGCCTTACTAACCTGAGATAAACATGCTAAAGTGTCAACACAATGGTTTGTGAGTTCATAGAGTTTGTCTTAAAACAGTTGAAAAGCCTTTAAAGAATATTCGCACAGCAAAGGCATCGTGAATCCACTCAGTTGCAAGTGCCGCCCATAACAACACTTGCAACCTGTGTGTTCACAACCCACTGCTAAAGTATAGCATGATTTCAATATATGTGTATACGATATATGCACGCTTAATGTAAAGTATAACAGCCTACTGAACCTCATGACAAGAATAAGCACAAATGCTTCAAAACTGGATTATATTCACCCAAGGCCAGGAATCGGTGACCAAGGGTGGGGGAGTCAGCCCGATAGTACTATCAATACCTCTCCATCGGCTCCATCCAGGAGTTAAACAGTGGTTAAAGAATATAGCGCATAGAATAGGTTTAACACATTAAGGCACATATCGTAATAAAACTACACATCATGTTCAAAAGTATAAAGTGAAAGCAAGTAGTTTAAGCATGTATCTCCCCCAAAGAGTTCAAAACAAGTATTAAAAGAGTAAGAGTGGGGCTATGACTCACTTTGAACTAATGATATCGAAACGTATAACGGGATAGATGGATTAAGCCAGGAAGTCTCTACGCGCAACCTAGAATATAATGTCGTGTCTTAGGTTCTAAAACAATAAAGTGAATATATAAACATGCCTTATATATTTATTACATTCATTATGCTTGGATGTTTAACGTTTAAAAGTAAAAGTGGTCAAGTATTAATATTCGTCACGTTACGGGTTCCTAGTTATTTTAGTATTTCTGACTTAATTTATATGTCATTTCTAAACCGTAAATGATAACGACTCGGTTTTTACGTTCTCGGAAAGGTAATTGAATGTTCTAAACAGATTAGTGGGTCCCACTACCCCAGAAATTATTTAACTAGTGTCAAATTACTAATTTACACTTGCATTTTCATACAAAAATTTAGACAGCACTCAGCAGTCCCGCGGAAAAGGCCGTATTTTGAGTTCTACAAAACTTTAGGATGCAAGGCTTTTTCCTACGTTTAATTTTATGTCTTAGCTACATTTCATAAAACTACGACAAGTTCCAGAAATGACCAGAACTGTCCCTTTTTGTCCAATGAAATCTGTTAGTCAGATTTTGACATATTTTACCGTTTTAGCTCTAGTTTATTCATACGGATTAGTTACGGGGTGAGCCAAGCGTAAAAATGACCACAAGACATAGCTCTACAATCCTATATTTTCACCTAAGATTCTCAGTACACGAATTTTCCCAATAAATTCCATTTACAACCCCTATCCAGTTTCTGTTTTGCAATATAAGTCCTTTCGACAGTTTCTAGTGTTTTAGCCCAATTATCCAAGCACAATAAAGTATAATAAGCATATAGAACATATTACATATATGAAATAATAATACTAACATGAATCAAAGGTAAACATAGGAGTTTGCTTACAATCCTTGTGGTGAAACTAACTAGAACCAAGATCAAAACCAAGAATCACTACTAAATCTTCCTAAAATTTTCCAACCATAGCCATGCTTCCATATCAAAAACCCTATCTTATAATCCCTTGATAAACACTAATCTAACATAAAAACAACCTTTAGTAAAAATCTTCACTAAGAACACTTGGAAATTTGTTGAGTTTTTGTGGTGAATTTTAGTGTTTTATGGATGGAATGGAACTAGTAATCAACAAGGAATACAAGACTATAACTTATGATGGATTAAACTAGCAAGAACCATCATCAAAATGGTGTATAAGGGCTGTTTTGGTCGTGGGTTTTGAGAGAGAAAGGAAGAGAATGAGTTTTTATGTGTTATAAGATAATATCTATCTTTTACAAGGCTTAAGTGCTAAGTTACTTAATATGTACAAGTCTTCCTATGTAAGTTTCCTAGTCTTATCTTGATGACACATATACAAACACCCCATGTGGTCTAAAATTTCGTTCAATGCCTATCTTGGATGACTAGATATGTGTTTTGATAATATCTTGCTTTTATGGAGTGAGTTTTGTCCCGGTAATCGCTAACGGTAAGTCGTTAAGTCATGAAACTTAAAATCGGGTATCCTAAAAATATGAAACTTATAAATATGTTAAAAATTATTAATATAACCTATCTTAGCACATTTAATGAGTGTCAAGTTCTATCGGGTTGCTTAAATGCTGCTAAAACTGGAAACGCGGGTCTAAAACGCGTAATTCGCGTAAAACGCTGAACTGGAAAACATAAAATTCCAAAACTTTTGGAATTATCGTAAAATGAGAGAAAATCATATTTCTATTATTTATAGTGTTTTATAGACATATCGGGATGCTGGAATGACGTTTAAACCTAAAAGTAAATCTCGGACACGGTTTTGTGATTTTTGCAGAAATGATCCGACGAGTGTCAAATTCTCGGATTATCATTAAAATAGTTTAACTTACGAGAATATGAAATAAAAATTTCGGGAGTGAATAGTGAAAGTGAATAGTAGAAATGAATAGTAATCCGAAAATGCGAGTTGTTACACCATCCCCAGTAGAGGTGTCACGAACTGGTTCATTGTTTTCCTTCTTCTGCAATACTTTGAACCATCCTACACCATGCCTTGTCAAAAACTCAAAAAGAAGTATATTCCTCATCCTGTTCCTTCGTTACTTCATAACCACAAAATGAGTCTTCATCCATTCACAAAGAGTCTCCTAACCTCAATCCTCAAGATCATTCATTGTCACCAACATATCCACCTCCAATGACAAATCCAAATCTCTTACATCTTCATCATATCCTTCATTCTTTTTTTTTTTTGGTCCTATTCATACAATTGGTACCACCCATGAGAGTTCCTTCAAAAACTCCTTCTTCCTCTTAACTCTTTAGACCATAGTCAATCGTACCATTCTTCTACTTTTATCACATTCACCTCTTCTTGATAAAGTACCCAACAAAACTAGGATAGTATATACCTTCTTTGAAGTATCCCATCTTCCTCACCTCTTTCATCCTCACTCATTGTAAGTTCAAACATCCTTTCATTATCTCCCCACATACATCTACTCTCGTTCTCTTCAACATAAGCCTAAATTGAACCACCAACTTCAAATATGAAGTTTTATATCTTCCTCATTTCTTCTCATCTTTACACCGTCCTTTTCAAACTTTGACTCAAAACAACCTCTCTTTATTTCGGTCCATCCTTTCCCACTTCTCCACTTTAGAGAGTCATATTCATTCTCATCTAGGAGCATATCATCCTCACCCTATATATCATAGACACTAGACACTTATCTTGGAAGAAGTTATAGAATAGTGTGTTACTCAATTATTATATGTTATTAGCTTCAATCCCTCTATTTCCATGCTTTAGAATAATCATATTTGAGTCATGCATGTATTAATCTCCGAAAATGTCTTCCTATATATATCATCATTATTATATATATGCACTTGTCTACTAACTTTGTTTTTTATCATTACTTCATTGCTCGATTCTTTGGTAGCCAAAACTAGTTTTGAGCACCAAGGGGGAGCATTTGCAAGTGTCAAACTCGGTTGCAAATCATTGACGCATCAACATACTTTGTTGCTTGAAACTAACCCTTGATGTAGGTTAAGCATTTGCAACATATTTGATTCATGGATATGCTAAAGTCAATGGGGATGCAATGAGCTAGGGGGAGCTCGGAAGTAGTTAGGTATATGGTTTGGAGTTGGTTAAACCATGGCGATAGGAGCAAGGCTTCACTAGGATGATGCACGCTCAATTCTTTTAATGACGGGAGTCGGGATAGTCTAATACATTCATGGATCATCTTTCATCCTATATGCTCTATAGAAACTAGAAGGGGGGGCTGAATAGTTTCTCCGTTTATAATTACTTGTAAAAATATTTTGCCTCTTTTAAGTCCGGTTAAGTTTCTTTTACAAACTTGTTGAATTTTACTAGTTATGTGATATCTTCAAGACTAATATGCAATTAAAGTAAAGAGTAAAGAAATAGCACAACCAAAATGAAGCCGAGATTAATAGTGGTTCGGCACGAAGCTCACTCTTCGTCCTACCCCACTCCCCGAGTACCACACTTGAGAGTTATCAATCACTATATCAACACACTCCTTCAGGCGGAGCAATCCGTACACAAGCTTACACCAAGTTTACCGACACTAAACAGAATGTCGAGTTCTAATCGTAGCTAGAACCAATCTACTCCAAGGCCCACATGGCCACACGAATAACCGCACTTGTCCTACTTGGATCTACACACAATCCAAGCCTTCACACAAATGAACACTTTAATCCTTCCCGATTCAAGCTTTCACACTAACGACCACTTGAGTCCTTTCCCGATTCAAGTCTTCACACACCGACTTCACTAAGTCCTAAATTACACACTAGAACTCCATTATGTTCTAGTCTTCACCACACACCATACATCAAATACAAGACCTATTCTAGTTACAACACTTCTTGGACCTTCACCTTTGTCCAAGTTCACTCTTAAACATCCATCCTCGACTCACACACAAGTTGGAAATATTTACAATATTTACAAAGAGAAAATAGGAGGAAGAATAGAATCGTAACACTTGTTATGTTTATGTGTGGACTCTTATAACATCTTGAGTCTTCACTACTTCGAGAGTTCTTCTCTAGCACTTTGATATAGAGGAAGAGGAAATCACTTATAAACATATACCGACATGTTATAGTGATCAAAGAAGGAAGAAAGAATGAACAAAATGCTTTGTGCTAAGAGGGATTGTTTTTTTTTGAGAAGGAACAGTTTAGTATTTATACACGCCAGGAGAGGAGGTGACGGTCCATTAAACATGTGACGGTCCTTTATCACTAAGGGACCGTCCCGACAGATGCTCCTCTTTTTGTCCTGACGTGGTGAAAGTTTATCTGGTGAAGACTTATCTGTTTTGGGGGGAAATATAGCTGTTATAACATTTGAATTTGAATTTATTTTATTAATAAAATATTTCTTTAAAAACACAAAAATACATTTTGTGAAAAATGTTTTGTCATACATAAAAATGTTAGTTTTGAAGAAAATAAAATCTTTGATCACTTTACTAATGTCGGTATGAAGTTTGTTCATACCTGAAGTGACGTTGTAGTAGATACGTGGAAGAAACGAGTTTCCTTGATTAAAAACTTATTAACCGTAACTTTACGTAACATGTTTTTATATTTTGTTATTATCAAAACGTATGAAGACCGAATAATGCAGATAACGTTTTTGACATTATTTGTATTAACATGCTCAAGTTGTCATCTCAAGCTATCCTCTCAAGTTGCCTTCTCAAGTCTTCCTCTCAAGACTCTTTCTCAAGTTTTCATCTATATTCTCAAGTTATCATCTCAAGTCTTATGCTCGATTCTCCTTCGATTCTTCTTCTCAAGTCGTTCTCTTCTTGGGTCATCTTCTTAAGTCTACCTCTCAAGCTCATGTCGATCTTCTTTCTACTTCTACATTGGAGACACCTTTTTACTTCGACAAAAGGGGGAGAGAGGGAGTGTAAACTTGTAACTTCTACACTTTACTATGAGTTACGGTTTACATAAGTGCAAACGTTACGGCATTTAATCTATACAATATCTTCATGTTTTAATGATGACAAACACGTAACTTGTAATACATAACGTAAAGTGCACAAGTTACTCGTTCACACATCAATGTCTCTCGATGACTCAAGTCCACATCACTTCAGGTATGTGCAAACACACCATACCAAGTTAGTTAAAGTGATCAAATAATTTATTTTTCTAAACTTCACATTTATGTGACAAAACATTTTTACAAAATTATTTTTGTAATTAAAAGAAAATGTTTTATGAAAGATATTAAATTCAAATTTCAAATATGAAAAATGGCCTGATTTCTCGCCCAAATCAGATAAAATTTCACCAGATAACATTTCACCACTAAAGGACAAAAAATGTCAGGGATGTCCCTTATCAATGTGGTGGTCCCTTATTGATAAAGGACCGTTCAAGGTTTAAGGAACCGTCGCCCCGCTCCTCCTAGTGGCTATAAATACTGAATTATTCTTTTCAAAAAAATTAATTCAATTTGCACAAAAATTTCCTGTTCTTTCCTTTCTCTTCTTTGATCACTATAACTCTTTGGTATGCGTTTATAAATGATCCCGTCGTCCTCTATCTCAAGTGCAAGAGAACAACACTCGAAGTTGTTAAGAATCGAAGTGTTATTGAGTCCACACACAAACGTAACTAGTGTTAAGATTCTCTTCTTCCTCTAAACTCTATTCTTATATATTAATAGATCCGACTTGTGTGTAAGTCGTGGTTAGGTTTGTTAGGTTATAAACGGATAACGTGTAAGTCCGTGAAGTGTTGTATCTAGACTAGGACTTTGTATAAGTTGGTGTCTAGGTGTGTGAAGACTTGGACTTGGTGTGAGTCCAAGAAGTGAAGACTAGGACTTAGTGTAGTTCCAATGTGAAGATTGGGACTTAGTGAAGTTTGTGTGTGAAGTCTTGAATCGAGGGAAGATTCAAGTGAACAGGAGTGCTCGTTCGTGTGAAGGATTAGACGAGGTGATTGTCCGTGTGAAGACTTAGATTGTGTGTCGATCTAAGTGGGACAAGAGTGCTTGTTCGTGTGGCCACGTGGGCCTTGATATAGATTGGTTCTAGCTAGGATTAGGACTTGACATTCCGCTTAATGTCGTTAAACTTGGTGTAAGATTTGTGTATGGTTTGTTCTGCCTAAAGGGAGCGTGTTGACTAGTGAAGTAACTCTCGAGTGTGGTACTCGGGGAGTGGAGTAGGACGAAGAGGTGCTTCGTGCCGAATCACTATATATCATTGTGTCCGGTTTGCGTTTTCTCTTCTCATCTCTTTCCTTTGTATACTTGCATTACATTTAGGTTTGTGTGGCATGCTTGTGATATTAACTAGTTAACTTAAAAACGCAAAACACAAGAAAACTTAATTACATGAAATAAGGTCGCCACTGACGGCGGTCCCTTAATTAGGGTGGAGGTCCCCAATATATGTGGGACCGTCCATACATATTAAACATCATCCCTAGTGCAATAAAAAATAGCTAAATACTTTTAAATTTTGTATTATGCTTATGTTTATGTGATTGCTTGTATACTTGTAATTGAGTGACATATATATTTGTTATGAGTGACATAACCACTATTCATATTCAGTCACACTTGATCGGGAATTTAATACGAAACATTTAAGATTTTAAACAGGAACATATTCACCCCCCCCCCCCCCCCCTCTATGTTTCTACACACATTAAATTATTGGTTATTTGTTTTACTATAAAAAGATCATAAAGAGATGATAGATTCATTTTAGAAAGTGATTGTGTACAATTTGTTAACATGGTTAAATAAGAGATGTTGGCTTCAGATGGTGAAGTTAATCACGACGTTTTTGCAATACTAATAATTGAAATTGTTTTCGTTTTTACATTAGGGATTAAGTCGTAGAATAACAATGTACTTTTTAAAGTGTCCCGTTTTGGTACTTGTACATTTTTAAGTTGTTGAATAGCAATGTACTTTTATAATTGTTCCAACTTAGTACGTGTACTTTTTTTAAGATGTAGAATAGCAATATACTTTCCATAAGTGTTCCAGTTTGGTTTGTGGGATGACGTACCAAATTGGAACATTTATAAAAAGTACAATGCTATTCAACAACTTAAAAAAAGTACACGTACCAGAACATGACATTTTGAAAAGTACATTGCTATTCTACAACTTGAAAAACGTAACTCACACTACGAATGTTATGATCAACAATTTAATTAAAACTCTATGAATTCACCAACCTGTGCGTTGACACTTCTAGCATGTTTTTCTCAGGTCCATAATGATTGAGGCTGGCACGGATACCCAAGAAGGCTACAAATTTTATTATCATTCAAAAACTATTTGGGTAATTTGTAAACCGTGAAACTACTGGGACCTCGTTTTGTAAACTCTGCTATTTATATAATTCGAATGATAATGATAACTCCATTTGAGTTCATTTTTTATTATTATAATTGTTATTCCATGAAGTAACACCCAGTTTGAATCCCTCAGCAATTACAAAATCAGGGGAAGGGAGGGGTTTATAAGAAATCTTGAAGAAACTTCACAGGTAAATTACTGAATTCAGATTTTAGTTTTAAAAGCTTTAAAGTATTATATAATCTTACTAATCAATGACATATTTTTAATTATCAGGCATTGGATTGTATACAAAAGTGAATACAGAGAGGTTAAAGTGAGAAGAGGAGATGAATCATATGATGGGAACTTGCATACAAAAAATTATGTCTACAAGCTTTCGAAAATTAGTGGGATACCTTGTATCCATGCAATGGCAGCCTACTTTCACATGAGCATGGACCCGGATTTGGGGGTAAGTGATTCTTATTACAGAGATAGATGGAATAGTTTTTATCAATACTCTATAAGACCAATCCCTGGTACCAAAAACTAGAAACCTTGTAATGAACCAAAACCATTACCACCCATTGAAAAGGAAAAGACCAGGCAGACCTAGAAAACAAAGGATAAGACATTCCACAGAAGATGACCATGTTGTTAGTAGACTTGGTAGGGTGATGCACCATCACATTTGTTAGGAAACTGGGCAAAGTAGGAAAAGTTGTATTAATCAACCAAGACCAAAACCCCCAAGCATGGCAACTTCTTCAAGGTCTCAAAAAACAGTACCAACACAACCAATTCCAACTACTGATAATCCACCTAACCCACCTTTGATGCCAAGACCAAGACGAAAACCATCTTCATCTAAACATCCTAAGATTCCTAAAAACAAAGCTCAGTATACACTGAAGTCTAAAGGAAAATAAGTTGATATTGGCACATCAAAAAAAAGGGTTGGTAGCAATATGATGGCTAGGTCAAGCAAGAAAGAGGAACAATTAGGATTAGCGGTCCAATAAAAAAAATAGAAGAAAGTGAAGTGTCTAGTTGTATTAGGGAAGTGGTAACTTTTGTTTTAACCTTGAACATAACAAGCTATACTTTTCAAACTTAAGATACTAATACTTGGATCTTTCATTGCATAAAGATTTATTAAAAAAGTTATCGATTTGGAGGCTTAGCTTAGGTAGAAGCAGATATTGTAGTAGAAGAAGCTGAACAAGCAACGATAAGAGAAATATGGGAGCATTATGATAGAATTTACAGATCTTGGGAAAAGTATGCTAATGAGTTTGAAGGCATGGGAAAATATCCAGGCATATAAGAAGATTCTTTGGAAGCAGCAGCCGAGTTTCATGACATTTCACATTTTGAAGATACTGAAACTAATGTACACCAAGTGGGTGTTGACTTACTAGCTAATGAAGCACCTAGAAACTACACCACAAAATAGAGTCAAGCTCCTGAAAACTACACCACATAAGAGAGTCAAACTCCTGAAAACTACACCACTGAAGAGAGTCAAGCTCTTGATCCACAACTTGTAGTCAATATACCTATACAACAAAGTCAAGTTCAAAGAAGATCCAAGAGAAAGAAGCAAGTACCAGTAGACTATAGGAGAATTTATTACAAAAACAGATGCAAATCTGAAAAGATTGCTAAGATGCAAGGTAAAAACTTGAAGTTTGATGCCAATGGTACAGGTTCTACACCTAATAAGGCCTTTGATATTTATGGATCTGAGTAGTTTTAGTAGGTTCTTATAAGATTCTGTAGTTGTATACCTTGAAAGATATGTGTAATCTGTTGTTAACTTTAGTGGATAAGGTATCCATGGTAGTGAAGCTAATGAATAATCCGTCTGTTAGGTATTAAATGATAGCAGAACTTGCAAAATCTTTTGTAAACTTGAACTATTTTGATACCTTATGTTAGGTACCCAATGCAGAATCTATTTCATATCTATTCAGTGGTTTGTTGCATTATTGATTATGTCATATTTTTAATCCTTGTCTACCATTGAACAAGTAAAAAAGTTATGTTTTTATATGGATCAAAAAGTGCAGGTTGCATATGCTGCTTTTGGGGACCGTTTAATTGGGACCAAACTATGCAATAACCAACATTTAATAAGCCAAAACTAACCATTATATTCATACATTACAAAACAACCCATTTCATTAACTGCATAAACAAACACAACATAAACAATCATAGTTGTAAGACTGCATCTAAAACACTATCATTAAGGACCATTTCATTGACTGTACAAACTACCATTTCATTGATCATACCAAAAGGAACCATTACATTCATACAACCGTTAGAATACAACTGCACAAACACTACCATAACACAACCTAAATCTAAAACATTTTCACTATCACAAACATCAGAACACAGACTACCATTAACTTCTTCCAAAAGCTTGCACTTTTTTGACTTGCATTCAGCTTTGACTCCATTTCAGCTTGATAGACATCATATTCAGCTTGTAATCTTTCAAAATGATCTTGAATCATACCTTTCATCCGGATTAAAGCCAAATACAACTCAATAATATGCGTTTTGTACCATTGATTATAGAGCTCTTGATTAATCCAAAAGAAAGAATCACAACTGTTTTTTGGAAGGAACCTGAACAAACAAGAACCCTAATTTTAAAATAGAATTAAATAGTCTAAATGATGTATAACAAGAACATACTTACATTTGAATTACGATAGTTGAGAAACCTACGACATGAATTGAGATCGGTCCAAGTCATACGCCTGACCAAGGGGATGCCACATTTGCATAGTTTAGGAAATTGATGGTACCTACGGGAAGAAGATGAACTTGACATGTTTTGATTTTGTCTTTGGGAAGTATCAGTGTGGATTAGGGTTAGGTTTTGGGGGTTTGAGGTGGTAAATGATTTGGGTATTTTTTTTGTGATATAACCGTTGATGGTTGGTCGGTTTATGGTTTGGATCGGGTAAACATTTAACGTAATTATATAAATAATATAATAAATATTAAAGATATGTAATATCCAATTCCGCGTGGAAATAACCGGAAATCAGTTGGTTTCATAGTTCATAATGAGTCATTTTCGTGTTGGTTATTCATTTTAGTCATTTTAAGAAAGTGGATAGAGCATCTTTAGCCTTTACCCAAAAAAATTAGCAGTTTAATGAGCATTTCCAAACACCCTAGTTTCAAATAATCGGTTTTATTTTTAATTCACTTTGAATCTCAATATATTATGTTAGATCCTAACTTATGATATAATGTATAACCTATAGTTGTTGTGCATGTTGGTGTTATGGTGTATATATGTTATGGAGGTCATGATTCGATGTGTTGGTATGGCTATTCTAGCATACTCTCATGGTGTTAGTAAGATTATATGTAACAAGGATATAAGTGTTCGTAAGATTAGTTAAAAAGTCTTATGATCAACAAGATTGGCAACTGAGATAGTGTTCATAAAATCAGATTTTACAAGGGTAACTGGATAAAACTATCATGTTAATAGGTGTTTGGACTTGCGTAGTGAAACTTATTTTCTATTCTTTTATTGTCTGGATAAATATCTTATTATTGTAAAAGGGTAAAAATGAATCTATGAGTTGTCTCCCTTCTTTACAGATAATGCAAGGCTCTAAGAACAATGTATTATGCAGACCGTCATGGGTTCATATCGTCACATTTATTGATACTACATGATCATTTGGTGTGTCACAAGTTTTGGTAAGTTTGAACTTTCCACTAATTCGCTATTTTTTTACCTTGCAATAACTGAAAAGACACTAAATTTATACATTCTTTTTTCATGGAATATACACCAAAAATAAAACCAAAGAACTTCTCAAGACGGTCCAACATATGGTATGCAATTTGTCGACAACGTGCTTTTGGACATGGGAAAGTCTTTTTTAACAACACATGAGATAATATTGTTTACAGTCATGAACTAGGCGTACCACATCATGGAATAAGGGATTGTGGTCAAGGCTTCTAATATTGATTGCTTATGTTCTTGCAATGGCTTTCATTTTATACATGTATGATGTTCTTTGACCTCTTCAATCATGTTGAAATTATACCATTAGAGGTGTTAAATGGGCAGGTAGGGTAACATATCAAAACGATTTAGGGTGTCATGAATAACTTTTCGTCGATTAGTTTTAATTTATCCCGTTTAAATAACAACTATATCAAATATGATTATAAAAATTGTATTTCAATGGTAATTTGTTATTTAAACTAAAATGGTCAAGTGGTTTTATGCATTTAAAATACACATGCGACTTTTGACGTGTTTAACCCTTTTACATGTTAGTTAATCTCTTTTTATTTTACCTGTGTGGGCCATTAGAAATTAAACATAACCACAAATGACCCGTTTGGTTTCTAAATGGGAGATGTGAACATTGTTATAGCTAGACATGTATGTCGTTCCTACATAGACTTGTAGTTACTAAATCTTATGTTTAAGTGGTATTTGTACTGCCATTTTAGCATCACAAAATAAAATATTATAATTGCTCGAGTTTATGCAACTAGTTACAAAGGGGTGCTGGAGTTGGGCATTTTCGAGATAAGAGTCTCTACTACATTAAGTAACTTGAGAAGTTTGATGGTTGTGATGATGACAAATGGTTTAAATTGTATATATTAATTAAATGTTAAGTTATATCGAAACATATAAATTTATTAATAGATGTCGAATTGGGGAAGACTCCAATATTAAGTAATCAATTACATGCTATGTGGTGTTTGTTTATTTTTGGCTTACGCAATCGATTTATCGATGTATGTGGTTCTTTTTCCTTTGAAGAAGAAAGCCCTAATTGAATAAATGTGTTATACACTTAGATTGATTATTAATAGGACTATTAAATAAAATTTGCATGTGGCTACATGTTTATACATATTTAATTGTTATGTTATGTATATGTTTATTTGGTTATTTTATGTTTTATTATGTATTACTTGTTTTTTGTTTATTATTATGTGAGACATGTTTATAAACGGAAAAGGGTAATTTTGAATAAGAAAAATAATATGGACTAAATAAATGGCGAAATTGTTTTGGTTTTAAGAGTTTAAATTTCAAATGATTGGTTTATTGATGTTTTTGTACATAGTGTGCGAAAGGCTCTTTTGAAAATGATCATTGTGTTAAAACAATAGAACTTTTAATTTCAAAGCATGACGTTGTTGTTATTAGTTTATGGACATTATTTTAGTAGTCGTATGTTATGATTAAACTCGAGATCATGGGATTGCACACTTTACGTATGAGACTCAATGTTTAAATAATTACTATAAAATATTATATTTAATTATTTAATTCACAATAAACGACTAAAGAGCGTTAGGTAATTAATGGAATTGACTAACGGTCGGTAAATGTCAACGGGATACGAAGAAAGTAAAACAAGACAAGAGAAGGTTCTAGAAATCCTCTCTTGAGCTTGTTTTGGTCGAAACTATGGAATCCCACATCGGAAACCATAGCAAACTTGATATCTATCATCAGGGTATAAATACATCAACATGTATTCATCCTTTGGTACACTTGATTTCAATAGAAGGCCAAACTTCTTCTTTCCTCTCTTGTTCATAACGAGCGAAACCCCAAGAAAAGGGATTTTGGAGTAACCTTGAACATTACAAAGTGTTTGGTAAATCTATTGTGATCAAGAACTAGCATTCACATCGAATCGCTAATAGTATGTTTGTACAAGAACGTGATTTAACCACACTATTGGTTATATCTTGGATTGAATAACAAAAAGGTAAGGGGTTATTCTTACAATCCACATAAACCCTAATTAGGGTTCATAAGTTGAAGATTGCTTTAATTGATTCTTATTTGGGCTAGAATCACAAAGGTGCGTTTACTATTATTGATTTATTAATTACATGTTATATGATCTTGTTATAATTTCTTTCGCTATGCTTACTTGATGTTATTGGTTTATTTATATGCATGTCATGATATTATAATTCCAACAGTGGCATCATGAGCCGTTATAATGTGTAATTGATTATTGAAACACATAAAAATTAAATTTTGATTCGTTTAATTACATTTTTCTAGGGTTTTCTCTATCCTAACCCTAATTTTTTTTAATGGGTCAATTTACCCAATTTATATTTTAGGGTTTTGGTTTTGATTTTTAATATGATTAGAAACCCTAGGATGTCATGTAATTGGTTATGCGTTTTAGTAAACGATCTTGGTGCAATATGTTAATTGTTAAGCATAATCCATGAAAAATGCATGTTTGCATGGATTTAATTGTGTGATGATTTAAATGGTTTAAATTGTATATATTAATTAAATGTTAAGTTATATCGAAACATATAAATTTATTAATAGATGTCGAATTGGGGAAGACTCCAATATTAAGTAATCAATTACATGCTATGTGGTGTTTGTTTATTTTTGGCTTACGCAATCGATTTATCGATGTATGTGGTTCTTTTTCCTTTGAAGAAGAAAGCCCTAATTGAATAAATGTGTTATACACTTAGATTGATTATTAATAGGACTATTAAATAAAATTTGCATGTGGCTACATGTTTATACATATTTAATTGTTATGTTATGTATATGTTTATTTGGTTATTTTATGTTTTATTATGTATTACTTGTTTTTTGTTTATTATTATGTGAGACATGTTTATAAACGGAAAAGGGTAATTTTGAATAAGAAAAATAATATGGACTAAATAAATGGCGAAATTGTTTTGGTTTTAAGAGTTTAAATTTCAAAGGATTGGTTTATTGATGTTTTTGTACATAGTGTGCGAAAGGCGGACCGAAAGTCGCCATAAAATGTGCTTGTAGAGAGGGTTTTTAAAGACCATGCACCTACCGGTTCTCTACAACCACTTGTGTGCCGATCAACACTTACCTATATCACTATTTTACGTACACTGTCATCTTAAGGGTGAATTGACCACAATTCCAAAATGATTATCCAAAACACTAAGCTTTAGGGCTTATGCAAAAGTACGATATAGTGGACGATAATTGTTGGTAATTCTTTGATTGGTGAACCCGATACGTCAATCAAAACTTTGCTATTTTACTCTTAGTGAATTGGTAATTAAAATTGTTTTGTAAAACCAATGTTATGAAGTTGTATGCATGCTTCTTCATACATTATTTTGATTACACGTCAAAATTAATACCCTTATAAAATTAAGTCGAATGCCATCTAATTAAGAACACTTGAAGTTGTAGTTTATGTCATGTGAGAGCTTGGCTAGATTGCAATTGTTGATACAAAAGTTGGGCGTTCCTAGTTTGGGCTCTTGCTCTCGTACCAATTAGCTCTTAATGCTTGAAACCTGCGCACTAAGAAAATAAACAAACACCGTTAGGCTTATCGTGGGATTGTCTCCCACGATTATCCTCCGGCGTGAGAGTAAGTAATCGGTTTGGGGGTATCGTAAAGAGTTAGGGTTTGTGAATCGTACCTTTAATGAGAATTATGTCATTCCTTATATAGGCGCAGAATCCTTGATGGTTTCGTGCTCCTTACGTTTTGCACGAATGGTGCTTATCCGGTCCAAGGATCTTTATCCGTGAATAGAAGATCCTTATCTAGACCATAAATAGTTTGGTTGGGCTTGGATCTTACGTGAGCCCAATCCCTTTGATAATGCGGCCCAAGTCATTGTTTTAACAGCCCACTCATGGTGGGTTTGGGCCTTAGTGATGTTTATCATTTGGGCTCGTGGCCCAAATAT
>JARVZY010006691.1:0-25647 GCA_030686995.1 Artemisia argyi | reverse complement strand
TTAAAAAGTTCTTGTTTAACCTAATCAGCGTGATTAGTAACTGCAATAAATATATCAGATTAACAGCTAGTAAATTACCGTATAGAGACGTTGATCAATTTTCAACTCTTCTGCAGGATGTTTTACGTCCTCCTTTAGCTCTTCCTCTTTTTGACCAACCATATGCAACAGGGTGTTATATTGTTTGTCAAGCTTTCCTTTTAATCTCTCCAATGGATATTCCATATCTTCCACAACATCAATTATTCCATCTCGTCTATGCAAAATTGCCAAATGTAATATGTTGCGTCCGTCTTTATCAACATGTTCCACAGCTTGAGGGTACCTTATCAATATTTCTCTAACTATCTCTGTTGAACCATGTATAGTTGCTAATAACAATGGAGTATTCGGCTTATGAAAATTTGCATGGTTAGCTAGTATGTTCTTCTGATCTGGTGCAACAATTGTCGATGCAGTCCCACCCTGTGCAAGAAGCTTGGTAACACGCTTATCTGTCCATGATTCAGTCTGTTCCCATGAGTTGTCTTCTTCGATCAACAACTTAGCGATTTTATATGCCCATTCATGTGCATGTTTTTGTTTCCATATTTTTTTTAAGAAGAAGAACACCGTTTCTTTATTTTCAATAATATCTGCGTCCAAAACTGACATCGAGAAATTCAAAACAACTGGTTAGTTATTTGTCACTAAATAATGATGAAATGAACAACAAATCTTTGATGTACACGTACATAAGTAACTATGTACCTCTTAAAATTTGAAAACATATAGAGTCCAACCTTTTTGGTTGTTTAATTATATGTTGATACTTAAAAAATACATTATTTGAATTCTATAGTTATACAAATAGTTCCAAGTGACCATTGGACAATTGGAAGGAAACAACACAAACTTATAATGCAAAAGAAATAGATCAAAGCATAGAAGTCTACATAAGATATAACTAATGGCATCAACAGATAATATTAAAAACGAGGAATTTAGCTCCAGAACATTGTTCCGAGGCGTTTAAACATATATTTAAGCATGATAACTTCATATCGTAACTATTTACTTTGCATGAACACGAAAAGATTTTATAATTCCACGTATTGATATTATCAATTTATGTATATATTTATTACAAATATTAATCCTAAAAAAGTTAGATTTCACTAAGATGTTACTAGTGTTTTATGAGGATAGAGCACATGTAGCACAATTAATTGTGTTATTAATTAAGTGTTACCACATTATATTATTGTAGGAAGTTTAAGGGGCACTTTGCAAGTATTATAAACTTTTTTTTTTTTTTTAAAGAATCAAGATTAAGAGTAGCAAAATGTCCAACAATCCATGGCTACCTAACAAAGTACAAAACAATCAAACAAGAATCAAGAATATAAAACGCAAATTTTTGCATTTAATTTGTCTTCCGCAAAGACATTACAAGATCACCATACTGTATTTTGAAAATAAAGATATAATATCCAAATTTGGGTCTAATTTGAGTCTATAGATAATAAACAACACTATATTTTTCTAAATAAAATTGTATACTCAATCATTGAAACTAAATATTAAACTCTCGTATATATAAAAAGATATATAAAAGTGGGGCTCGGCGGTTTTCTTGGTTCCGTTTTAAGTATGAAATCAAAAACCGCCTCAAATATTCGGTTGTTTTAAAAATCAAAACCATCATCAGTTTGTTAATTGGGGTGGCTTTTTCGGTTCGGCATGTTGGGTTATTCGGTTTCGATTAGATTGCTCACCACTAATGGTAGCATAGTTGGCAAAAGTCACGAATACCCTTCACTAATATCATTTTATTTTCACAATCGCATTACATGATCTCTTAATATATATTTAGTTTTAATTAATGATTGTCAAGTGTAAGGAACGTATATATATTTCTTTTATAAAATTTGATATATAGTCTTACAATTCAATTATATTGGTAATATGGATGATGTTTGTATTTATACAATTCTATAAACCTTTAAGTTTATCTTTACAATACATTTACTAATCATGAAGCTTTTTTGGTATTAAAATATGCTAACATTGTAATATTAGATAATATATTGTATTGTGAAATGCTAATTTAAGTGTTACTCTAGCGTACACAGCAAACGTTTTTGCCTCTTTCTTGCAGCAGGTCTTTCAGTTGCATCAATAGCTTTATATATATATATATATATATATATATATATATATATATATATATATATATATATATATATATATATATATATATATATATATATATATATATATAAATTGCTTTAAAAGATCTCAACATCTATTGTTATTTCTAATTAACATTAGTTAAGTGTAATTATTGGTTATTAGTAAAACAAAAGTAATATGTATGTTTTAATTTATATACTTCTATAAACCTTTAATTTTCTTCTTTACACATTTTTACATATAAAGTACAGTAGAATACTAATGAGATTGAAACTCTTTTAACCAATGTTGTAAAACAAGGCCTACAAGGCCGATTAATCGACGATTAGGTGCTACAAGGCAACCAACTATTCCAATTTTTGTAAATCGGTCAAACAACTCAGTCAACCGTGGTCAACGATGGTTAATGACGGTTAACGGTGGTCAAGCTTGACCGAAACCTTCAAACCTTGCTGGAAATACCCAAAACTCACCATAAAATTGTTTAATAAGTTATACTTGTTGTTTATATCTATTTCAAAATTTTACTTTATTTATTTATTTATTTATTTTATTATTATTATTATTATTATTATTTAAGAAAATCTTGCTTGTAATACCTAAAATTTGCCAGAAATACATAAAACTTGCTAGAAATATAGGAAACTTGTCGAAAATGTCAATTCGATTAATCACCGATTAATCCCGCCTAGTCCGATTACAAGCTACAAAGGGGTCGACCGGCCAACTACCGATTCACGATTTTTGCAACCATGCTTTTAACTAAGTTTTATCTGGGTGCAAAGCGCGGGCAAGTTGAAAACCTTGTTGTTATCATTTTATCAAAACTCTATTCAATGATAGTTTTAGCCTTTAAATGTCAACCAGAAGGTGGGTACCCGATGCCTAATTTTATGAGGAGCAAATGTTTTTCATTTTAAACGTTCCTTTAGTATGTCTCAATTACTTTATAATATAATAGATATATGTTTTTCAAAAGTAGAACATCTAAATTATTAATAGTGTTTAGCACTTTTATTTTTCAAATTTTAGCATTAAATTAGTGGTTATAAGTTTAGTGAGTTTTTCTTATAAAAAATTCTACTAAAATATATCAGGATTACTATATGGTTTTAAATGATACTTAAATTTTCTAATTTTACATTAATTTTTTTTATTTTTTTATTATAGTAATGTTTTTTGTATTAAAATCTTAAAGACTTCCTTTTATAGAATGTCTTAAATGTTTTATAATGTAATGTAGATAGATAATCAGCATATTATTTTCATCATCAGTTTCATACTCCAAACCAAATTAAATGCATGCATACACCCAAATACTACATAAATTTGTGAACAAAGAATGAATCTAAACTCTTGCCTAGAAACTGAAATGTGTATAAACTTACCTTTGAATAGGATATGGTTGAAGAAACCATGAGGATGAAATTCTGGTCTGGTGGTAGAAAGAAGCTGAAGAGCCGTCATATCATCAGCATCCTTCTCACGAATTAACTCTGGATAAGTGGTTGCTATCATATGAGCGATCCCTGAAAAAAGAAAATTTCGTAAATAGATTAGAAAAAATATGTTACTAAATTTCCAACAACGAAACCAGCTGTATCACAAACACTTACAGTAGTTTCTACTAAGAATTGCAATATGGAGTATGGTAAATTTATCATCCCTGTGAAGAAATGTCTTTATGTCTGGTCCTTGAACTGTCCTACTGACTGCTCCATGAAGGAACTTGAATATTTTGGACTTTCCATGACGAGCGGCGTAGAACAAAACAGTCTCTCCCTCTTTGTTGGTCATGCTAAGCAACATCGGAGCTCTGCGTAGCACCTCTTCTGCAACCTTGACTGTCCAATTGTTTGTGCCCGTCTCATGGAGAATAGTGTTTCCACCACTATTTTGCCATGTAAGTTTATGATAATCGCACGAAGACACCATATCTAGTAGCCTAAGTGCTAGATCTGTTCTCTTATGGTAAGTGGCCATATGTAGAACGGTGTCTTCATGTATTGTCACTGTATGCAAAGGACCCTTGGGAATTTGCCGACATATATCGATTACAAGGTCATCTTGCTCGCTCATCATAGCTCGATACAATTTAGAATTGAAGTTCAGGTCTTGGGTTTTGGTGATAGCCATTTTTAAGGGGAGTGACAGAGTAAGGGAGGTAAGGCCTTGTTGAAATTTATAGGCTTCAAACAATGTGTTTCACGTGGAATATAAATGCCTTGTGAAGTGTTTCGAAGTATAGAATCACAAACCACTTTGAATGAAATTCTAAATGGTATATTAGTATAAGAAACATGAAAATTCTCATACACAGCTTAGTGCATGCAATTCATGCAATTTCAGCGTAACTCATACCAATTGCCACATCGATGTTTCATACTTTTTACAAAACTTTAGTTCCTAACTTATTAAGGGTGCGTTTGGTATGCTGCGAGGAATGACAATGGGTATGAGTTTGATAGTAGTGGTGGGTCCCTCAACTATGAAAGATCCATTCCCCCTTATAGAGTTGTATATGGAGTATGGAATATATTAGACTTTCATAGTCATAGTTGTGGGCCCAACATTCTAAACAAACACAAACTATCACTTTCATAGTGATAGTTTGATTCCCATAGGTGGAAACCAAACGCACCCTAAATACTACTTTTTAAATTTCACAATTTCATTTATTATATGATTAGATTATAGGCCTATGTTTTATATAAAGGTGATATCAAAATAGATCACAAATTCTCTAAATATCCAATAGGCAAATCCTGGTCAATCACTATTTAATTTTATCAAAACAGAACATTCCACTTTCCAACTGTTTTTAGAGGTAAATGTGTTGACTCACCAAGCAAATCCTGGCCAAGCATTATTTTTATCAAAACGGACTCCTGGCCGATCATTGTTTTAATGTGATTTATATGTCAATTTGTTAAGGTTTAGCAAGTTTTTGTTATTTGTTATATGCGAATTGTAGATTGTATTTGAATATGTATCGTGTTTTATTTAGTGTGTGTGTGGTTTAAATTTGTTGAAGAATGATCTTATAGTTTTGTTGAAGAGTGAGTTGGTGTTTTTTGGTTAAGGTTTGAACTTTGAGGTGTGTTTGTCTGTAGTAAACATTGTGGAGCCTGATAGTCAAGTAATGAGTGTTTTTTTAGTCACCTTTGTTGAATTATAAGGTGTGTTAGCTTAGCTCAACCGCTCACTGCTTCTTAAAGAAGCATTGGAAAAATGAGCATTTATAAAAAATAGCAAAGCTCATCGAGTCATCGCGCATTTACCAAACGACTACTAAAAATCAAAATGCTCATTGTTCACCGCTCCAAAAAGCTTAACACCGCTCTATGTCAAACATACCCTGAATCTTTGCCACTTTCTTGAACTTCTCATATTTTTGCAATATCATGCTCAAATGTTGCAAGTTGTTCATTGATCGCTCAAGTTGTCACCATTCTCATATCGTTGAGTATCAAGATCTTTAGCTCTCTAATTGTCTTTTTTAAAGACTGCATTTTTTTAAAACAGCAATTTTAACTATCTCATCATATTCACACCATAAATTCATCTCATATGTCCTAAGCAGGACTTGAACCACAGCCATTTGGTTGAAGAGTTTCTCACACAACATGTGATATATTGGGACACAAGCCCTTTGGTGACTGCATTTTATTTAATACTCTGTATATCTTTGTTTGCTAAATACAGGTTGGTAATTCATGTCCGCATTGAGCATGTCATGCCATCCAAATGCACTGAAGAGTTCAAACAGAGGGTCAAGAAGAACAATCAACTAAAGGCTGAAGCCAAGGCAAAGGGTGAGGTGATCAGTACTAAGAGGCAACCACTTGGACCCAAACCAGGATTTATGGTTGAAGGCACCACCCTAGAGACCTTAACGCCCATTCCATGTGGTGTTGTCAATGATCTTAAGGGAGCATATTAGGTTGAGAACATGTTTTGGATCTTTTTATCTGTTTATGTTGCACGACATTGATGTGTTTTATGTTCCCTGCCTTTTATTAAGACCGGATATGTGTTTGTGTTGCAAATTAAGTGTCGGGTTGACATGTAAGATGGAATTTGTGAGATAGGTGGTGTAGGTTGTATAAATTTGCCGTTCAAAAATAAAATAAAATGTGTTGGGTTGACAGTTTTGAAACAATATTACTTAGCTTATGTTTGCAGCAACATTTTATTTAATTTAGCTAGATGAAGCTTAACTTTTTTATACCGGTATTCACAATTTATTTTTGTCTATGTGAAAAACCTAATTACAACTATCATAGATGTACAAATAGAAGAAATATCATTTTTCTTATGTGCGATGCTTATTTACAAGCTTATAGACTTCGGATTACATAATTTAGAACCGGTTATATTAAGGAGCAAATAATTTTTATTTTTATTTATTTATTTTATTATTATTATTTATTATTATTATTTTTTTTTTTTGAGCTAAAGAAACTTGTTCATAATGAGTTATTTAAATTTGTTTAACTGTAGCTTGTGTTTGAACATAATAACCACTGTAGATGTAAAAGAAGTTTTGAAGCAATCTAGTGATGAATTGATGATACACATGGTTTTTTCATTATTAAGTTTACGAAACTATACTATTAGACCTGATCATAAGTCCCAAAATAAAGTGTTGAAGATTGTTTAAGAGTCTGCTTTTTGAATGAAATGTGATGCTAGCTTGTTTCAAGTAATGGTGATATTTGTACAAGATATTAAATCAATCTCAAATCTTCGTTAAGTTGAACTCAAGCTCAAATCATGAGGAAATGTTGAGGTACCAATTTGAATTTTATTGCCCTCTAGAATTGAGCTCGGTTTTGCAACACTAGTTATAAGAGGTAACTTTATAGAGAACCTGATTGTAGAATAGATATGGAATAATAGCAAGTTTAAAAAGAAAGAAAAATCAAAAGCAAAAGAACATGTACCCCCAAACTCACTTCATAAGAAGCATCTGCCATCATTTTGATAAAAGCTTACAAATGACACTGAAGCTAAAGGAGGGTGAGTAAGCACAAAGAAAAGAACATGTACCCCCAAAATCACTTCTACTAAACTCAAACAAACTGTCTTTCACTTCTACTAAACTCAAAGAACATGTACCCCCAAACACACATCACGAAGGTGCGTCGCGTCATTAGGAATTATGTAAAAATTCGTCTCAAGACATCTGCACATGTTACACGGCAGTTAATTTAGACACACAGACATCTCTTAACGTCATCAGACTACGTGTTATGAAACAAGAAACTGTCAATATTCGTAGAACTTATACAATCATTCCTTCAATTATCTAAATATACTTATACGGCATTGTCCCTTACACGTACCAAGCGACAATATTACAGCAACACTTGTGACAGAATGACGCCTAAACAACAAGTGTATCAGACTATCAGTGGACTAAAATAAATGGTTCTACATGTCATGGAATTACCAGGCTTATTATACTTCCATGAACAATAGGACAATATAAATCCTAAATCCAAGACTTGCTTGAATCTGCTTTAAAAGTAGAGGAAACTGCAAAATACATCCATGTGGTTTACACATTTTGGCATCTTACATCCTTGTCAGAAACTTTTGGCAATATACATCCCCCGTTAGGCAAACGTTTGCCACAATACATCCCTCATTAACAATGAGGACTAACGGTGCAAATTTTTTCTCCGTTATCTCTTAACGAGACTGAAAATATTATAGCGTTAGCCTTCATTAGCCAAACATTTGCACCATTAGTCCTCTCTTTGAATTTTTTTCCGTTTTTTGTACATTTTATCCGTTTTTTGTACGTTTTATCAGTTTTTAACGTTTTTATCCATTTTATCTATTTTTTGTCAGTTGTTTTCTGTTTTTTGTACGTTTTATCAGTTTTTAACGTTTTAATCCGTTGTTTGTCCGTTTTTTGTACGTTTTTATCTGTTTTTTGTACGTTTTATCAATCTTTTGTCAGTTTTCCTCTTTTTTGTACGTTTTATTAGTTTTTTACGTACAAAAACCGTACAAAAAACGGATTAAGACATAAAAAAAACCGATAAAATGTTCAAAAACCGGATAAAACTGATAAAACGTACAAAAAAACGGATAAAACGTACAAAATACAGATAAAAACGTACAAAAAACAGACAAAATGTAAACAAAACAGACAAAAAATAGATAAAACGTACAAAAAACGGATTAAAACATAAAAAAAACCGATAAAATGTTCAAAAAATGAATAAAAACTTAAAAAAAATGATAAAAAAAGGATAAAAACGTTAAAAAAACTGATAAAACGTACAAAAAATGAAAAACAACTGACAAAAAATGGATAAAATGTACAAAAAATGGATTAAAACATAAAAAAAAAAAAAAAAAAAAAAAAAAAAAAAAAAAAAAAAAAAACCGATAAAATGTTCAAAAAATGAATAAAGACATAAAAAAAACAGACAAAAAACGAATAAAACGTAAAAAGCTGATAAAATAAGAATGAAACATACAAAAAAAAAAAAAAAAAAAAAACTGATAAAACGTACAAAAAGCGGAAAATAACTGACAAAAAATGGATAAAACGTACAAAAAAGTTTAAAAAATTGTTAAAACGTACAAAAAACGGATAAAACGGAAAAAAAAAACTAAAAAAGAGGACTAACGGTACAAATGTTTGGCTAACAAAGGCTAACGCTGTAATATTTTCAGTCTCGTTAAGAGATAACGGAGAAAAAATTTGCACCGTTAGTCCTCATTGTTAACGAGGGATGTATTGTGGCAAACGTTTGCATAACAGGGGATGTATATTGTCAAAAGTTTCTGACAGGGATGTAAGATGCCAAAATGTGTAAACCACAGGGATGTATTTTGAAGTTTCCTCTTAAAAGTATTTATGACAACCTACAGATACACAGTAGAAACTCTATAATATAATACACTTGAGACCACCAAAATTTATTAATTAAAAGAGTTATTAATTAATCGATAAATTAATAATTATTAATTTATATATTAATTAATATTTTATTAATTTATAGTAGAATACTTAGTTTACAAACACCTTTCAAGCTTCCACTTAATTATTACAAACACCAGAAGTTCTTACCATGCTAAGAAAAATTAGAGACGAGATTCAAGGGGAAATTGATTTCAACAAAAAACAAAAGACAATTGAGTCATTTTTCAAGAAACCTTCATAAATCATTCATGTAATATGCTATATATAAGGAATTATTAATTTATATTTTATATGGGGTCTAAAGAAATTATCAAAAATGTATTATCTTACAATTTTAGCGAATTATTAATTTAGCACCCTATCCCCGAGTCGGGACCAGCAAAAAATATTATCTTAGAGAGTTTATTAAATAATCGAGTATTAATTTATCGAGTTTCTACTGTATCAGCTTTTAGTACTTGACAATTATAATTCCTTCTAATAATATAATCAAATTTTGGAGAAAAAGACAATTAGTTGTAACTAGACGATTACCCGTGCATAGCAATGGAATTTTGTAGCGGCAGATAATTATACTGATATTTTGGCACAATATACTAAACTCAACATTAACATTTTCTTGATCATTCATTTCCATTTCCATCAAATTAAAGAAGTGTATGGTGTTTATATATTAGAGAGTAGTATGATTTTTTGGAAACTATTATTAATTAAGTTTGTTCTAACTTGCCATTTATAATGAGTATAATAGGGAAAGAACATTACTCAAAAATTAAGAACTTTAAGAGATGAAGAGATGTGACCCATACTTTATAAGTAGTTAAGATTAAGATAATATGATGATTGGGAGTAATTATAAGAATCCAAATTATTGATTTATTTCACTTTAAAATACACATCCAAACACCTCCTTACTCAAAATAGGGACACAGAATAAAGTAGGGGCTAGCAGATTATAAAAAGAGTGGAAACGAAACAACCCTGTATAGTCATGCATACCTTCCTTAAGCCTAACTATCAAGGCTGAAAATGAAGACATCAATATCAAGTAGATTCTTACCTCTGCTGCTCCTACTTGTTCTCTCTTCAGGTTTTTCCCCTTCTCCACTCCTTTTTGATGGCGAATTTTTCATCCAAATTTAGTAATTCCACCATCATAACTAATCCATTTTTTTTTTAATAATTATATTTTGGGGTGAACAGCTTGCGCAACCACAACAACCAGATTCAATGGTGTTGTGCATGCTATCAGAATCCCGGAACATTTGTGTGAAAAGAGGATTAATGGGAAGAAATGTGAGCTGAAGAGATGCCAACATAGGTGTGCCAAAAGAGAGCCATTTAGTGTTGGAAAATGTAACGGTAACATGTGTATCTGCTCTTATTATTGTAAGCAACCCCCAATATGACCAACAGTCTTAAGTCTCAACTATCTTCACACTGTATGTAAGGTTTCCTATTCTAGAAATAAGATGTTTGATCTGTGTTAAGTTTTACGAATATTTTAGCTTTAAGCATTAGATATATGCAACTTCACATTCATGAAATCAATTTATACACAAAGAGAAACAGAATGAGGATGAACTCTGCTGTAAACACATTCATGTTTGGTGACAGCTTTTGATTTTTACTCAAAAATATGTCACTAGAGTTATATGTATCAGACACGTCATATAAGAAGAGCAAAAAAAGGATACTGTAAATTTTATGTAGTGTTCAACTGTTTACATTTTACAACCTCCTAGACTGTTTTATTAAAAAAAGGATACTGTAAATTTTATGTAGTGTCTAGAATCATATAATTCAAACTTTCAAAGCAAGAACAAAAAAAAAATACTAGTGGGTCAGCCAGGTCGTGTATGCCCCATTACTCAACCCGCCCATTTACCACCTCTAAGTCTCTAATGAATATCAAAGAATATTCATATCATGTGCAAAGGTTAAGAAACAAATAACTCTACCAAACTGAGACAAGTAGAATGAAATAAAGAGTCACTTTGGTGCAATATCAAATTACAAGATGCCATTCATTTCAGTATCTTTGTTTTCATGTTACACTACACTGAGGCAACTTTGTATCAGTCAAATTACATTTGCGACATCATGGATGGTACCTTGCTGTACAGATAAAATGATTACCATCAAGTGATGGCGTTGGTGCCAATGTAATAAAGAACTGACTCCCATTTGTATTTGGACCAGCATTAGCCATAGATAAGATACTAGCTCCAGTATGCTAACTTTGGGGTGATCTCGTCCTCAAACTTTGACCTTCAGCAATAAATATTCAAAAACTTTGTTCAGGCAATTGTATTTACTTGACACAAATCTGTAGACCTTTAAAATTCAATCTGTTTTGAATTTTAACATTCAATATTGAATCAAATCATGAAATATGCATGCCTGTGTCTACAAGAACAAATTGTTCGGTTTCGCCGATTCTACAGAACTATATAAAACTTCAATAATCTCAAATGGGCTAATGTCCGAAACAGCAACATACCTAGCTTGGTGGTCCATTTTGGTCAATATACCTAATAACGTCCGGACCTAGTAATTACACTTTCTGATATGGGTAGTTTGGTATGTTAGTGAATGACCACTAGAAATGATGACTTTGCAAGCCACCTCATCCAAAGACAGGCTAATTTAGTAATAAGTGACAAGCATAACGTGTCTCATCAGAAAATAAGTGACAAAGTCAAATTGTCAAAATAGTAAGTATAAGGTAGGTAACCAATCTATAAATGAACAAGAAAAACATTCTATGTTCGTTTAAGTTTAATTATCAAATAAACAAACACAAACAAGGACAAAAAGTCTCATTCATTCATTTCGTCCGAGTATCTGTTTCTTTATGTTCACGAACTAACTTTATATCACCCGTGCGTTTATGTCTTTATGAATGAACATATACAACACGGTTAAGTTCATTTGTTTGGTTAAGCTTAAATGTGAGTCGGCTTCATTTACAGCCCTATTACTCAACACACAAGTGGGTATTATTTATAGCTACATACCTTAGTGATCCTATGAAACTTAACATTGTTGTAACCTAACACTATTTATAGCTACACAATTTAATTCAACATTAATTAATCAAACAATGAAATTGCAGTAAAAAAAAAAATGTGTGGCAGGTTAAAATAATTTACCTCGACGGTAAAAGAGCCCGTTGAAGTTTCGAGTGTGACTTCCGGTGGACCTCCTTCTGATCCCAGCATGGTTGTTTTGAGGTGGTTCCGGTGAGGGTCGTTAGGGTTTAAGGTAGCGTAGAATTAGAATATTGGTTCGGGTCTGGAAGGGGTTTGGGTCAGTAAAAGTAAGAGTAAATATCATAAATCGTCCATGTGGTTTACCGGGTCACTCGAAAATGGTCCTTGTTGTTTATTTTACCCGGATCCAGTCTCTATGGTTTTCAACCCATACGGGTTTGGTCCCTGAGACTAACTGTCATTAGTTTTTCCGTTAGCTAACGACCGTTTGCAACAAATATTCGCACCGTTAGTCCTTTATACTAATGACCGTTTACACTTTCCTCAAAAAACTAATTATCATATTTTGGAAGAGAAAAACTTTCCCGAACCAAACCCTAAGTAGGGTTCGGGTTAGTTAAATTTGAGTTAATTGGTTTCCAGTCAAATGAATCCCAATAATGGTTATTCGCGGTTGTATATCAGATTTTGAAATAGAAAAAGTTTCACTTACCAAAACTTAATAAGGGTTCAGAGGTTTATTGGTTTGGGGTAATCGGATCTGAGTTAACGTGATTCATGTCAACCCTAATAAGAACTAGAAGTAAACTTTAAACCTGGTTAAAGGCAAAATTTCATCAAAAAACTAAAAGTACTAAAAGTTCAGTTTAATTGGGTTGACTCGAATAAAATTTATAAACCTTATTTACTCAACTGAAACAAGCTTATTCGATGACGTCCCTATACAAAGCTTATTCTATCAACGTTTAAATCAAAATGTTCATAGTTAAGTTTAAATAATGTAGGATCATGGGCGGTTTTGGGCCGGCGCACCATCAGCAACCGAGCCGGGCCCAACCTACTAAGGGGCACTAAAATTTTTCATACCTATTATATGTAATAGGCTCAACCCACTTGCTTCTATTGTAGAAGTAATACTTTTGTTGCAAGAATGATTTTTGTTCGTATTTTTGGCTTTTCGTACTTGATTATGGTATATGAATATTATAATATATATAGGGACACTTTTTTTTTCCGTGCCGGGCCTAATTTTTTTTTTTTTCCGTGCCGGGCCTAAGTATATGAATGATGTGGCATAAGAATATTGGTTGAGAGTGAGTGATGAGATTTTGGGTGAGTGATGGGTTGCCAACCCCCTCATACTTGCGGCAATAAATTATGTTTAAACGAACCGCTTCTGAAACCTTTTACCGCCAAGAATCGGAGCAAAACATACCAAAATGTGAAAATGCAAGACCAGTGCTACTAGACCCGTGCTCTGTATTATCCTTACCCCCATGAAGACGCGTCTTAGGTGTACAAATAGGTGAATTTGGTCAACCGAGTTATGTAATGTGTGGAAGTTGTTGTTTTGTATGTGTGTGTGATATTTTGGTTTTGTCAAGTATATTTGTGTTTAAGTGATATATGTTTTGATAGTGATGATGTTGTGTTATTAGAGTATGTGGGTAGTTTTGAAACACAACTTTATTCCTAAATGTAACTATTTAACTCTAAAACAGGCGGGTCGACTCGGTTCAAACGACACTCTGTCGTAACAACTTTTCTTACTTAGCTGTTGTTTTGTTTCGGCTTATATAGCCGGCTTATGGCTTATTTCATGACATAATAAACTTATATAAGCAGAGCCGGAAAGTTTCCAAATAAGCCAACAAAAATGTGACCAAAACCAAATACAGCAATAAGCGGCTATATAAGCCTGAAACAAACATCCCCTAAAACCCTATAGCAACTCCTTCACACACACTCACACTCAGAAAAACACAGAGTGCAAATGCAGAAAAGTATAAAAAGAGCTGTAATAATAGGAAATGGTTTCGCAGGAGCCGAGAATCAATGTTACGGATTAATTCGAGCTTTAGGCTTATCTCACCGCCATTCTTTCTATGTAATCACCATTCCATTTTTCATTTACTGTATTTAACTTGTCTAACTAATTGTATATTGTAACAATATTTCATAAAGTCAGTTAAGGGGGTGTTTGTTTAAATAGTAGCTACTATTCTTTTCAATTTAAGGTATCTAAGTTAAAATTTTTGTCTTTTTCCACTTTTCGAAAGATGCCACCGGCTGATGTATCATGATTCTAGTCGGGCATTTAAAAGTTATTTCGGCTAAAATTATGACTCGTTTGATAGTTAAAAAAACCTTACATTGCAGAAGAAAATTTGTGAAATTACTGTACCAGGATGATCAGCTTATTATTGAGAGCAGTTTACTTTAGGGTGCTTGGGATTGCTTGTTTATTTATTTGCTTTTTTTTAAGTAGATAAGCAGTTTCAACTTTCAAGACTTGGCAATATATACTAAATTAATGTTACACTGAAATAGGCGCCTAAGAGGCTAAGAGTAAGCGCTTGTACAAGTATAAGCAGATAAACACTTTTGAGTAAGCAATCCCAAGCAGTTTAGAGTAATGTCAAATTTGTAATTTTGAATCCTCCGGCATAGTCAGTTTGAGATAAGAAATTTCAAAAGTAATCCCAAATTTAAGTGTTATTATCTAATCGTATTGGCAACCCACAGTGTATTGGATGCTACTATTTAAAACTTAGCAATTCGAATGTAAAAGTCAAATATATTAAGACTTGGGAGCTGGTGTAGTTTGTTATCAGTTGATGTTTAAAACTTACGACCTTTGTGATTCGGATTGTCTTTTTCATTCGTATTGGCCTTCAAAAATCTTCCCATTCTACGTCTTTAAACCAGCTGTCATGTATTTAGCATTGTTACTAGATAGTTTGAACTGATTGTTCTTATTGTTTAAACAGCGTGTTCGTAGACCAAGAGGGGGGATCAATAAGTGGCTTAATTGGCTCCCTGTTTCTACCCACAGAAGATTAGACCAATTGAAAATTCAGCTTTTTAAATCGTCCAGAGTTTCTGGTAGTTCAGTCTATTCATGTCTCAGTTTTTTGTCATCTATCCCTAAATCACAATAAGTAACAAGTTCATCGCATGTGAAATAATCTCATTCATGTCATTAAGCTTATATATTTAGATGAATGTGATCGATACTTAATAACTGATATTCGGCTTTTATGGTTTTGCAGATCATTTAAATATACCAGAAGCTGATGCTGAGCTAATCGCCACCAATGCGAGTGAAAATTTTGAAAAGTATGTTTTCTTATCATTTATTGGTTTCTTCCTTGAAATCCTTTCATAATATAATCATATTGAGATCATGTTTTTACTGTCCCTGACCCGGTTTATGCTATTTGTAGTTATATGGATTAAAATTGCTGATGTTTGTTTCTTTTTTTTTCTAGAGATGGTCCATTATTGGTGGTGTCATCTGGCCGGGATACTATATCGGTTGCAAGTTCAATCAAACGGTTAGCTCCGGACCATGTTTTCACTATACAGGTTTGAGAGGGAACTTTTGTTTTTATATTGCTCTGATGTTTTTGACTTAAATATGTAAGCCACAGTCATATAATAAGTTCAGACATATTTATGCTACTTTTGGTAGTCTGTGGGGCATTCAATGGGACATTGACATTAACATCTATTTTCTTTTTATGGTTTTAGATACAACACCCACGGTCACATTTAAGTAGGTTTGATCTGGTGATTAGTCCTCGTCATGATTATTATCCACAGACTCCTGAAGGGAAGAAACACATTCCTTGGTTTCTTCGTGGGTGGATTACCCCTCGTCAACCTCCTAGAAAAAATGTGGTGGGTAATATTGTTGCTTTAAGCTGTCATATATGATTAATATTAGATTATGCAAGTGAAACCATAATTTAATCGCACTTATACTTATGCAGCTGGTTCTGTAAACAATCATAGGTCCTAACATTGGGAGCCCTTCATCAAGTTGATTCAGCTGCATTACAGTGTGCAGCTTCAGCCTGGCATACTGAGCTGGGATCATTGTGCAAACCGTTGCTTGTTGTCAACATTGGAGGACCTATTCGTGAGTACAATTCTATTTATTATTTAATTTCAGAATTTTTTTTCCTTAGAGGTGGCAAATTAGCCTGGATGGGTGAAAGGCAGTTTAGCACACATTAGACTAGTTAGGCTGTGTTTGTTTGACTCGTTTCTTTTTTAGCAAATGTTTCATTTTGCCCGTTTAACCCGTTTTAGATACATCATAACCCAAATCAAATCATTTATAAATAGCATTCATCCTCTAAAAGTACTGCTTTCACTTATTTGCAGCAGAAACTTAATTTTCATTTACAGAATATGACCATTATCGCCCAGTTTCCTTGATTTACAAGACTGTTTGGATATTGATATGTATGACAGGTCACTGCAGATATGGTGCTGACCTTGCAAGGCAATTAACAATGTCATTGCTGAATATTCTTCCAACTTGTGGGAGCATCAGAATTTCATTTTCAAGACGAACCCCCAAGCAGGTATGTATTATTTCTAGTATGGAGTATTACCTTTAAACATAATTAAATGAAAAACCAGAATATTTATCTGAAGTCCTAACCAAGTAACCAACAGGTGTCTGAGATATTGATAAGGGAATTTCAGAACAATCCAAAGGTTTATATCTGGGATGGCAAAGGTACCCACCCCTCCATCTGCATTGAATATTGATTCCCTTTGGCCTTTAGAGGTGGCAATTTTAATGCATTTGCTCATGAATGGGTTGTGGTTTATGTCAAACAGATCAATAAAACCAATACCTAAACCTGGAACTGTGTCACAGTGGTTCGAAGTCGCCTAATGTCTGTTTTTATGTACAAACTCCTAAATCTTTTTATCCAAAGATTATAGATTATTATTGCAACAGTGTTGTTCATCAATCATAATTAGCATATGAATTGTTTGTAAGAAAAAGGAACAAAAAAGGGTTTTTTTTTTTTTTTTTTTTTTTTTTTTTTTTTTTTTTTTTCTCTCCCTACAATAAGGGGAACAAAAAAGTTTTTTCGAGTCAACCTTGAACCAACCTGTACCAAAATTGCCCATTTCAACCAGAAAACGTTTTAAACTAATCCTACACCCTTCATTGTGCCACCTCTAATTTCCTTATTATATTTCCTGAACAAGAATATATGATACGTATTGAATTATTGATATGGTGAAAACATGAATGCATAGACCCAAATCCGCACTTGGGACATCTAGCTTGGGCTGATGCTTTTGTCATCACTGCTGATTCGGTTAGCATGTTAAGTGAGGCTTGCAGTACTGGGTAAGCAAAGCCTCTTGATGATCTTCAAAATCTTGGCATATTGCCAACCATAAATACCAAATTTCTTTGCTTTATTGCGTTTCTTAAAAAGAGTGCTTTGTTATGTCACAGAAAGCCTGTTTATGTGATCGGAGCTGAGAGGTGCACATGGAAATTTGCGTACTTCCAGAAATGTCTACAAGAAAGAGGAATGGTTCGACCATTCACTGGTAGAGAGAATGTAAGCTGCCACTATTTGCATACTAGGCACACTAACTAGAGGCAGCATGATGGGGGATTTGGGCGATGGGTAATTATTTGTACGTGCCGGTTGGGTGGACAGTAAATACTTTTTTGTCCAAAATATTTACCTGTATATGTACTTATAGAGATAAGTAGTGTGTCAAAAAATATTACTCATATCGATATAATGTGTTTGTTGAAAATAATTCAGGACACTTAATGTATTTGAAATTCATTTGGGAACTTTCTAAATTTTACCTATTTGAACCGTTCAAGTAATTCATAATCCGAAGTGGCTTGTTAAATATATTTTGCGCTGTTTCTTTCTAAAACCAATGATAATAATAATGATTTGGGCCAACTTCAATATCTTTGCCAAATTTATATTGGTAGACTGGTTAGCAAATTCTCATGTTCAGGGTTTTATTTAATGTTCTTACTTCACAGATGACTGAAACATGGATCTATCCTCGACTACAAGACACAATGGAGGCAGCTGAGCATGTGATTCAAGCACTTGATAAGCGTGGCTGGAGATTGCATCCATGATGGGCGTGCAACTGATTGCATGGCCAGTCCAGCCTGGTCAGGTTGGAACTAACGTGGATTTTATTGTCATGTGCCTTGAAGTTCAAGATCTTGTATAAATGGAAGATGATGTCATCCGTTTTTATGCACTGCTTTGTCACTTGATGACCAGACATTCAGACCTTAATTGAGCTGGTTTATGGACTTACATCTGAAGACCCGAAGTTGCATAAAGGGTGTTCTTTCCCTGGGAGTGAAGTCTGGTCACTTTTGTGTGATTGTTGGAATCTGTTGACCGTGGTCTCTTTGTATGGTATCTTTGGATATCGTGATCATAAGACATTTTTTATACGACTTTTTGTATTTAATAAATAATAACACTTCCATGTATGCTGTATTCTTTCTCAATTGAAATGAAAATTTTGTTCTGCTATAATATTTATATTGTTCTTATATAGTACTGTAGTAATCATTATGTGTAACTCCAGTTATCTATTTTGGTATGTGTGAGTAAATGCATTATTGGTTGCGGCCTTGCGGGTTTGATTCTTTTTGAATGTTACGGTTTCTTATCATTGATTAAACTCATCTCCAATTTCGGACCATTAATCAAGTTTTCTTGTATCAGATGACAAACTCCAAACATGTAGGCTAATCAATGAAGCAACATGATCAGAAAATTCAATAGGAATTCATCACTTGATTTTTGGATGTAAGAGTGAAAAAAAGAGAGCATATTGAGAAAATCCCACATCGGCTGAGTGACTAAAGTGAAAGATAAGGGGAGCTGTATAAAATGGGAAAGAAGCTAAAGGAATAAGCACTTACCTGGATGGGGTCTATGAGTGATCAAGAAGGCTCATGGCCTAGGTTGGTGACCTCCATTGCACTTGGGAGGGGTGCCACCCTAAGATCAGCCCAAGTGGTTGAGTCTACATTGTAATTTGTTGCTGGGGGGGCCTGCGTTCGCGCGGCCCCTAACCAATTTTAGTTTAATTCTTGTTTGTTTGTCTAGCAAACCTTTTAACATGAAAATAACATCTTGAACCCTAGCAAACCTTTAACATGAAAGTAACATCTTGAACCCTAGCAAACCTTCATTGGTTGTGTTCTGTTAGTTGTGTATGCTATTTTGTTGAAAGATTAACAATTAATGATGTTTGTATGCTGTTTGAAATGAAGATTTGCAAGTTTGAACATACACGTACATTATTGGGCTTTTATCCGTTTGCTGTGTGGGTTCAATGCTTCTTCCTGTCAAGTGATGCTTACCGTTCTTGGCTAGCTAACTCTTTGTACTGTTGTGTGGACTTAGGTACCAAATGAATACTACCGAGTAATTAACCCTAGTCGCTATTTGTCATGTGACCTTAAAGAGCTCAAGCCCCTCCTTGGAGTTCTTTCCTAATTAAATTGGTTTGATCTTGCTTTATTTGGGTCGGACTTGTAGTTGTAGGATTGTTATAGTTTGAAAAATCTGTTTGTCAGTATTATCTTTCTTGAAACTTTATTTGCAAATTCGCGATAATTAATAAGAGCTGAGGTTAACTAACTCATGATTCAGAGGGAACCATTACAAAACTATAACACAAAGCTTTTATTCAGGCAAAAGCACAAAACATACAAAACAACCTTGTACAAAACAACATCACACAGGTTCCATGAAATTTGTACATATTATACCATCCAACATTATACATGAAGAAAGCAACCTCATAAATTAACCTAGCCAGAGATATCGATAGCCTTCATCGGAACCATCACAGTGAGCACACCATTTTCCATACTCGCCTTCACTTCCTCCATTTTCGCATTCTCGGGAAACCTAAACCTTTTCATAAACTTAACTGAACTCCTCTCAACTCTATGACACTTTTCATTCTTCTCTTCATTCTCTTTGCTCCTTTTACCACATATCTGCAGAACCTTTCCATCTACAACTTCTATCTTGATCTCTTCTTTTTAAGCCCAGGTAAGTTAGCCTTGAACACATGACTGACATGAGCTTTAGGTGTCTCCTTCCAGTAGATTGCCTTGAAAAGGTACCCAGATGTCAAGAGAGAATGGGTCGAATACGTTGCTCCTACTACCTGTTAAGAAATTTGGAATGATCAGACATTTAGACCCTTATTTGAGCCGGTTTATGGAGTTACAGCCGAAGACCCAAAGTTGCATTATGTATGTTGTATTCTTTCTCAATTGAAATGAAACATTTCGTTCTGATATATTCCGTACATCATTTATATAGTTTTTAAATGTTTTGTTTTTTGTTGTCATTAACTGTTTAGTGTGCATATGCATTCTTGGTCGTGAGTTTGATTCTTTATGAATGTTACGGTTTCGTATCATCGATTAAACTCATCTCCAATTTCAGACCATTAATCCAATTTCCTTGTATTAGGATTATGAATGAAGCAATGTGATCAGAAAATTTTGATGTTTGTATGTAAGAGTGAAAAAAAGAGAGCATATTGAGAAATCCCACATCGGCTGAGTGACTAAAGTGAAAGATAAGGGAAGCTGTATAAAATGGGAAAGAAGCTAAAGGAATAATCACTTACCTGGATGGGGTCTATGAGTGATCAAGAAGGCTCATGGCCTAGGTTGGTGACCTCCATTGCACTCAGGAGGGGTGCTACCCTAAGATCAGCCCAAGTGGTTGAGTCTACATCGTAATTTGTTGCTGTGGGGGCCTGTGTTCGCGCGGCCCCTTCCAATTCTCTAGTTGAAATCATTTTTTAGTTGGGTTTGGCGAAATTGACCTTTTAAGTTTCTTATCTTTATTCCCTAGTTTCTAACTTAAGTTGAGTATGTGCCTAGTCAAATATGTTTTCTTGGTATAAGATAAAACTAGAGGTTCAACTGGTTGATCTTTGTATACAAATAACAACCTTCTTATAAAAATGTTGTGTTGGAGAAAGGGTTTGAATATGGGTAAAGAGGTTCACTGTGTGGTTATGGCTTGTGTTTCGAATTGTTTGCTGTTAACGGGTTGATTTATAGTTATGCACGTATAGTGTTTTGATGAAATGCCAGAAAGGCATGTTGTTTCTTGGACGAATACATAAAGGCCCTATAGAGATCCCTTTGCAAATCTTTGTTATGGTCAATAATAATCAAGATAGTTTCAATATCTACATAGAACATCAACATAGTGCATCCATCGTATACAAACAGGGCTTGCACTGTAGTTAAGAAAACAATTTCAGACATCAAACATAGAAGAATGGAAGAGACTGTCACTCACTCTAGCTATGTTAATTGTAATATATGATCGTCTTTATACAATGCTAAGCCGCACAGAAGATGCACGCCCTCCTTTGTTGTTGTAAGTTGCGACAGATACAAAGGCGGATTAAACAGCATCAAAGTAAAAGTTATTCATCTTAAATGAAAGTCGCATATACTAATAGGAACATAAAAAACAAGTGTTGCCTTGCATTTCTTTTATCCTATATGCAGTTGGTTTTCCATTTAGCACATCCTCTCTACATAAAAATTACAAAACACCATCAAATTTCTCTTCAAATCTTCTCACTTCTTCCCTTACCCTTCCAAAAGAAAGTTCGCGAATAGAGCGTTAAAAAGCAAAGAAAATATCTATGGTTATCACTTGGATCATACCTAACCTATTAATTACTGGAGGTTAGAATTTAAGCTCTATCTGTGACAGGTTTAGTAAGCAACCAAGTAACTGTTATATGGTGACCGTCGTTTGAAATTTAGTTGCACTTAATCTAAAACCAATTGTAGGGAGTTGGCTACACAAAATTGTAGCTAATATATTCCCTTCTAAATTTGCATGTTAATAATTCAGCTATAAAATTTGAAGGATAAGCAGATTTAACCGTTTGCCTTTACAACCAACCACATATGAAAGATGTACAAAAATGACCAACAATTTCAAAAGAAACTAAATCACCATACAAAATTGTAGCTCAACTGCTCTGCATTGTTAAAAAGCATAAGAACACACATTTGATATGTTGATACGCTGAGCTCATACTGTTTTGTGCCAAATGTCGCTTTGATAGCCTTCAGAACCCACGTTTGTTTGCCATGTTAATTTACGTGTCTTGTGGATCCCAAGGTAATATGTCCTGAACTTTTCACTCAAACCGATGATTTCTGGAGGAAGGTTGCAAGTGGTGGTCCTCATTAATTGAGATGGCCAAGACCCGGTTGAGAGAACGTGTACACCAAGTCGGTCTGGGTCCATCAGCAGGTTTCATGTCTTCATAAAACCCTTTCACTGTATCAAGAGAGGTCTTTATGCCTTTTAACATGTTTTCCAAATCAGAGATATCCAGGTTCCCACATTTAATTTTTAACTTCACAAAAAACGTCTCTCTATTTCTTCAGATACCCTTGGGGCTTGGGCTGCCCAAAAATAGCCTTTCTGCCAACTGGTGTTTAATGTACTCTTAAAAAAATACCCTTATCCTGGAGATAAAAGACAAGAATCACCACCTTGTCAAGTACAATCACCCGGTCGTCCTCTTCAATCACCAGCTCCGCTTTCCTTAGCTTGTCATCCACAAACAAGGAGATAAATTCTGGGGACCGAGGATTCAAATTAATGAAGTACTCAAATGAAGAATTCAGCGCATATTGGAACTCCACGTCAGCTTTAAATGCAAGGTTTATAATATTGTCATATTTATCTTTTTCATCCAATAGGCGCTGTACAAAGTCAACCGGACCTTTAAACCTTTCTGGATCAGCGACCAGTTGTTTACCTGTTTCATGAATGTGACAACTCATCACATCTTTTATAGCCGTTATCCCATTGAGCACCCTACCAAACAAGATAACAACTTTGAAAAGATTTGACCACAAAATCAACAAATATGCAACCTTGGCTCTGATGCACTGTTAGGATCCTAGTTTTATGTTGATATTGTGATTCAGGAGGTAGGGTTGGCAATTTGTGCCAAAATTAAAAAAATGGACTAAATGATTAAAAGATTTGGGCACATTTTTTTTTTTTTTTTTTTTTTTTTTTAAATGGGCATATATTGCCCATTTGAAAGTTAAATGGGCACAAATGTGCACATATTTTCTCTCAATTGGATAACATCACAATTGTTTTTAAAGAAAAACTTATATATATAACATATTTAACTTTTTAAATAAAAATGAGGTGTTAAGTTTGAGGAATTTATTTCGTCGTTTTGAATATTTTCTAAAATGATTCGTATAACATGCGCCCGTTTGGCCCGTGCCCGTTTAGCCCGTTTGACCCGTGGCCCGTGCCCGCCCGGCCCGCCCGTTTTGCCACCTCTAGCCATAGAGAGAAAAGGAAATACTAGGTGTTTTATTGATAAAGATGAAAGGATAAGATTACACACTCTAGTCTCACGTTTTAGTGAAGTCTAGGAGGGCTTATATAGCCTAACACATAACAACTATTGAAATATTACATAACTAGTCCTTGTGTTTTGACTAAATATGATAACTAATATAATCCCGTAAATGTCGTTCCATTTACGTGTTAGGATGATTCCTAACAGCTATATAAATGTTGATCTTAAGTTTGTTCAAGAGCAAAGACTTAACTTGTTTTCAAAATGCAATAATCTTATTTTTGAGTTAAATAAGTGTAGAGATGAATTAGTAGTGCTTAAACAAGCCAAATTAGAAGCACTTACACTTCAAATTCAAAACACTGAAATCATTAAGCAAAATCATGTTCTTGAAGAACAACTTAAGGAAGAAAAACGTATTAATGAAAAATGAATAAATATATGGTTTCCTAATTTAACAAAAGTTAGCGGTTGTATTAAATCTATGGTCACAATTAACAAATATTATTTATCATTTCTTTCTCTGTTAACCAATTCAATTTAAGTTAATGCAAAATTTTCCCTTCTTCTTCTTCCAATTATTAGTCCAAATTCAGCGCTTCCTCTTTCATATTAATTTTTCACTATATGAACAAATAATAATCTTAGAAAACGATAATTAACTATGATCAGATCTTTATTGGGCCAAACAAGGTGATATTTTATTATTATTATTTTTATTTATTTATTTAATTTTTTTTATTGTTGTTTAGACTTAGAGATATTAATTTGATTTTCATTTAGAGCATGTATTTTGTGTTGCTAACTTGCTATGTTGGTGTGTCAATGTTTTCTTTAATTTCATTTTATTTTTCTTTTCAAAATTCATTTTATGTTACTTGATTCCTTACGTTTACATATTTTGTATTTTGGTGAAAGACCAAACGCATTCCCGCGCACCTTAGCTTAGATGAGTTGCCTGTAATTTGTAACTAAAAACAAATGTCTATGATTTAAAGATTAAAAAAAAAAAAAAAAAAAAAAAAAAAAAAAAAAAAAAATCCCACTTAGGCGAATAATACTTACTTGTAGAAGTGCCGAAAATGGGTCGTAAGGCATGTGTTATATCACGAGTGTACAAATTGGGAGATGAAGATCCGACACAAATGCTGGAAGGTGTATTTTGAAGAGGTTGGGTCATGCAAAAGTTAACATTTTGATCAATGGAATAGTGGGATTGGTTGGAACATTGGTTGATGGTTGAAATGAGTCTTGATCTTGTTGAGGTGTTTTGCGAGGCCTGCCTACTCCTCTCACTTGTTTTGGTTTTGGTGCGCCTTGAGTGCCATAGGGGCGTCCAACTGGATTTATAGGTATACAAACATTTTGAGATGTTGCTCCAAGAATGTTATGTGTTGTTTGTGTTAACAATAGACCAAAATAACTTGGTTTGACAATGTTTTGATTTATGAAACTGAATGTACCTACCAAACAACAACAAATTAATCGAGATTACATATTATTGGAAATACAAATGTATAATATGTTAAAATAAATTGTGAAACTTACTTGATGTGATGTCGGAAAGCGGAGTTCTTTGAGTATTCGTAATGGAAATATTGTTGGAGACACTTGACGGTGTTGCTAATTGAGATTTCATAATTTGAGGCGAATAATTTTAATTTTTTTTTTTTTTTTTTTTTTTTTTTTGCTTAGAATTTTTTTGGGAGAATTGGTGAATCAAGAGGATTTTTACAGGGACGTCCAGGTCGCCTTTTTGGTGGTGCTATGTTTCCGGATTCTGAGAGAATAGTGTTGTTTGTTTGTAGTGTTAACACGTTTTTCCAAATGTTGTATTGCCTAATAAGCAACAAACAATGACAAAAAGATATTAAAATAAAATATGATGTAAAATAATACAAATAATTGCATAAAAGATTGATTTTGGATACTCATTACTTAATGTGTTGTGGGATAGCGGAATACTTTGTCGACGTATGGCAGAAATTGGATTAACAGTGATTGATGGTATTGATACTTGCATATTAGTAGATGGCATATATATCGGCTGATTGTTGAGAATATTAGCGTTAAACATAGACGACTGTTCCG